>JAGVVM010002246.1:0-10862 GCA_019149425.1 Psidium friedrichsthalianum
TTAGACATACATTTACTCTACTATGTGAGTTGGCATGTACTATTGAATCTCATTGAAATCTCCAATGCTAGTCCAAGGAAGATGGTTCATGAGACTAATGCCATGTAATTTATCTCTTAATAAAACTCTCTTATGAAACTGTGATGTTGCATGAACAAAGGTAAGTCACATCTTCTATTTACTTTCCTTGATCACATGCTCCACATATACAAAAAAAAGGGATTCTGAATATGACTCCATTTTATACAAACTAGCTCATTCAAGAAAATAGCCATACCTCCTGCATGTTAGGATGCACATATGAGTTTTGTTAGAGAAATCCCATATTGGATAATTGGTGTGGTGTTAAGTAGTTAATATATTATAGTTGGCCTATAACTCATAGGTTTAAGTTTTTGGGTAAAGATAAATCAAACAAGATATGTTGATGGGCCTGAAAATGTTAGACTTCTATTGTACGCTCCCAACAAATGATGTTAGAGCTGATGGCTGATTGATGGCCCACTCCCAATATTTATTGGTGTTGGTGAATATCAAGGAATGAATCTGGTGATCAATGCAGTTTTCGGTTGGTGGGCATTGTAGTGTAGCAACGGAGCCCGATGGACATTGATAGAGATTTAAGTTGAGATATGTTAGTGTAGAAGGATACTTGGGTAAGGGGAGCAAACCTATCACTAGAGTTCACATGTGGG
Source organism: Psidium friedrichsthalianum (assembly GCA_019149425.1). NCBI lineage: Eukaryota > Viridiplantae > Streptophyta > Magnoliopsida > Myrtales > Myrtaceae > Psidium > Psidium friedrichsthalianum. The sequence goes on from JAGVVM010002246.1 coordinate 696, forward strand.
GGGAAATTATTAGAATGCATAAGTGAGTTGTGTTAGATAAGCCTCACATCGAATAATTAGTGTGGTGTTAAGCAATTAATATATCGTAGTTGGTCTATAACTCAATGACTTAAGCTTTTGAGTAAAGGTTGGTCCAACTAGATATTTGACAAGCTCAGATTTGGGCTCTCTCTTAGCAATTTCCCTGATGAAAGTATCGAACTTCTTGTTGGCTTTCTAGCGGTCCTGGGTATTCGTCACATACATGAAAATATATTATACACACAACGAAATAAAATAAATTCAAACGGTGCCCTAGATTATCTTAGAGGTATTCGTATACTTCAATCGAAAAATCGTACTTTCTAAAGCAAGTTTAGAAACGTACCTAGAACAACAAAGATTGGATGCGGCTCGGCCTCTTTATCCCCGGCCCAAGAGGTGTCAGACCTTTAGTTTAGACACGCCCCGATACCCGCGTGACCTTGAAGATGGAGATTTGGAGAAACGGTCCTCAGTTTATGCTAGTAATCCTCGCGGCATTTCGATATGAACCCTTGGTTTTCAACCAATGGAAAAACAATCTTTGTGTATCCGAATCGTTGATTCTCGAGTTCACTTTTTCACGAAATTTGGCACGTATATGTGTAACTCTCTCGGATTTCTAATCTTTTTTCCTTTGGCCCCCTACCCCTCTCGGATAGAGAGAGAGAGAGAGAATGGGGGAGGCGACTTATACCGCCCCTCCAAACCGCCTCACGTGGCGGCCAATGGGAGGCCGCTACGTGGGCTGCCAGATGGCTACGTGGCCAATTGGTTGCTAGTCAAAGGTGCAAGTTTTCACCTTTGACCAGCTACGTAGGTTTCACCAATGGGCGGTGGTCAAAGGCAGCAATTTTATCGCCTTTGACTAGCCCTATCGGCTGATCGTGGCCGTCCAAACACCATCATTTTTTGCAGCGATCCTCATCCACGAGCTCTAAACATTCTAGACTTGATGTCTCTCAAGTTTCGTAATCAAATCACGTCGTTTGACGTGCCAAATGTCTCTGTCAAACGGATAGAAAATCCTATCATACTTTGACTTTTTCAAGAAACACTTCTTATCTTTTCTTTTGGATAACATTGTTATCCAATGATGATACATGCATGATGTAACCATTACTTCATCCATGACATTATCATAATGTTATACCTGTGTCGTCTATTTCGCCCTTTAGTGAGCTTTAGAAAAAGGAACAAATCCAATCATTTTAACTCCTTTTGACTATTCAAATAGTCCTATCGCATTCTCGTGATCTCGTTTTCGTTATGGATGTCGCTAGATATCGATTAAGGCATGTGATATCACTAAGTTCACTCCTGACCTGGTAGTGGGATTCCTTAAGGAATTGATCGTCCCAAATCAATTCTTAGATCCCACAAACCAGAGTGACGTTTAACAACATATCACGGTTACCCATTAGAATGATGTAAGAGGAACAAGTGAACCTGTTGACCATAGTTCGGTGTTATTCAGTCCTTCTGTCTTACTATATCTCGATCGAATGAGGCCATGATATCTGAGTCAAACCCACAGATTCGATCATATGCACAAATTTATCTGACGTGCATCGACGAGACTCCTCTCTACTTCTGTCTTGGCAAGGACTTTCTAATGCATCGTTACGCATATATTGCATAAGACGTGATGTTATCTTAGTAGGAGACTGATCCCAACTGTTGCCCACGCTTGTGACTTCGTATATGGAGGACTGTAACCATCATACATAGAGGCGGATCAATGATCAGCCAATATCGTATCTGTGAACCATAGCCATCCAATATACAAGCCAGCATTTCGTCACGTTCTGGAGATTTGATCGAACTCGTTTCGATACGAACACTTGTGTTCTAGTTTAGACGTCTAACGTTCGATAACTTATGACTTATCGTCCCTATTAGGTATCTAATGCTTATAGCGAGGCTGTGAACACAGTCTTTAACCGACCCGTGAATGCCCAATCCACGATCCTTCGATCAAGAACCAATTTAACGATTAGAGACCAACTGATGACCCATTATATATATTCTTGACGCCTCAAGAATGGGCATCAGTTCCAATTGATGTAAGAGACTTTATTTATCTAAAATAAAGGGACAAGATGAATAAATAAGTGTTTTACCATTAATATGATATCGATAGTATAATATTTATGCATACATGTGACCATCACATGATTACTTTAGGGCATACTCCTAACAACCTCTCACTTGCACTAAAGCCAACCATGCTAATATCTTAAACCCATTCTACTAATGGGTTGTTTCTCATATTACAGCCTGGGATAATGCTTTAATGAAGGGATTCGCTATATTATTTGCGGAGGCGATTTTTTGCATTGCGATGTCGCCTTTTCCAACGATCTCTCGAATGAGATGGAAGCATCTTTTGATATGCTTGGCCTTCTTGTGGAGACCTTGGTTCCTTTACTTGAGCGATCGCTCCACTGTTGTCATAAAACAATGGGATCGGTTCTCGATAGCAGAAACTACTCTAAGCTCTGCAAGAACTTCTTTATCTAGGTGGCTTCCTTTAACAACTTCAAAGCTGTCACGTACTTTATGTCGGTGATGGAAGTCAGCAGTTATACTTTGCTTGGAACTTTCTAACTAACTACTCCACCATTCATGTGAATACGAATCCAGACGTTAACTTAAAGTCATCAGGATTTGATTGGAAATCAGAGTTTGTATACAATGCTATGTACTAGACTTGATGCGATCCAGTGTTCTTCACCTGAATCCGACTGATATTTGCTTGTAATGCTCACAGCATAAGCAATATCATGTCTCGTACAAGCATTGCATACATTATGCTGCCAATGGTTGAAGCATATGGTATCTTCACTATTTTCTGTCTCTCCTCAGGGGTCTTGTGACACTGCCCTTTAGATAGACGTATTCCATGTCTAAAGGGTAACAACCCTCTCTTGGAATACTCTATGTTGAAAACCTTTTTAATACTTTTGCCTATGTACGTGGACTGTGAAGGATCCAGGCAAGGACTGGAGGATCAAATTCATAGCTAGCTTATTATCCATAATGAGGTCTAGCTTTGCAAGCTCTTCAAGTGCTAGATCATCTTGAGAACATGATCATTGACAGAGATACCTTCTGGCATCTTCACGCGGTACAGTGCTGGATATCTCATATTTGGCGGTCTGACTATTCTCATCAAAAACTCTTTCAGATGAAGAATAATCGACCTTGCACTATCCATGTTCTCGTATTTCCTATGGATTCATTATTCATGGACGCCAACATATATGACCTAACCTTTAGGTTATCCTCTTTCCACTTTTCATAAGTATCCCGCTCATTGTCCTGCTCGTATGTGGACGAACCATCAGGGAGCTTGGCTGGCAAGTCCTATCTCACACATATCCGAGCTTTTTCATATTGAGGACAATCCTCAAATTTCAAGCTAATCATTGAAATTCGGACCAGTCAGACAGTTCTTATCCAGAATGAGGCAATCAGATTTGGTTATCATTTTCACAGAGTATGGCAAAAATCTGATGTAGAAAATCAGTCGTTAGGTATGGTCTATCGATTTCTTACTATTTTATTTTGGCCTTAAATGAATAGGCTCTCACTAATTTATCGAATTTCACACTCCTATAGTGAGAAACAGTAGTCCTCTTGGGCCAAACTACTAGTGGGGATTAGAGTCCCATTAGTTCATAGTCCGTCTCACCTAACAGTTATTGGCATTCTACAGAATTAGATGAGTGGATCACCTATCTAGACATCTCATGCTCATCTCAATCATTATTGGCCTCTGGATCACGAAGGTCTCACCTGACAGTTATTGATCTCATGATTACAGTCAAGTCCAACCACCGTGTCACTTGCAGGCATTAAAATACAGATGACTCCTCACCTAACAATTATTGGAATCGCCTAGTTTCAATGTCCTAGCATCCAATGTTTTATGGTTGGTCCTCTGTCATAAACAACAATTGACCCCTATGTATCCATTACGAGTCAATCAACTCACTATGGCAGAGCATCAAGTCCACGACGGTGGTAGGCCACAAGTCTAATACCTGTACAACTTGATATTCAATTGAGAAGATTTTAAGTTTCAAAATAGGTCTCACCTGTGTCTATTCCATTTGCACCAGTTCTAGCAGCAACCAGCAGTAGCAAACATATTCCCCAAATAGATAATAACCCATCCGCTAGAATAGACATTATATATATCACATACATATCATAACATATACTCAAACACAGTAAAGAGCAACAAATATTAATTCACAACAATTTGCGACATTCGATATCATAATCGGAAAGATAGAGCTATAGACGTGTCCAGACGACCCCGGAATGCCCAAATCTACCACAGCACATCGCAAAAGGTGATGACTTTTGGTCAGAGGCCCGTTTTCCGAGTGCTCAACCAAATTTGACTTCATTCCGAGTTGTTCAAACATTTTCGATCAAATTGATTCGGTTCGTCTTTTACAAAGCTAAACAAGTTAATTTTGAAAATTACCACGCCGCCTTGGTCAAAGGTGTTGGTCGCCTTTGACTGTTGACTTTGACCCTCACGGCCATTGGCGGTTTTCACCTCTGACCATGAGCCACGGGCAGTCCTAGCGCCCATCAGAGGTCCTTCAACGACCCTTGGAGCTCTATGTCAAGTCTAGACATGCGTGGGGTTGGGTCTATCAAGTTTTGAAGCCAATTTCGAAGACCTGACGACGATATTCCAAATATCGTCAAAAACCGAATCAACCAAGTATATGGAGTTCTAAGCGTGGCTCTGACACCACTTGTTGGTTTTCTAGCGGGTCGGCGCTCGTCACATACATAAAAATATGTCATACGCGCAGCAGAAGAAAATAATTTAAACAGCACCCAGATCGTCTTAGAGGTCTCGTATACTTCAATAAAAAAAATCGCACTTTCTAAAGCAAGTTTAGAAATGTATCTGAAACAACAGAGGTTGGATGCAGCTCTACCTCTTTGTCCTCAAGCCCAAGAGGTCTCGGGCCTCTAATTTAGACACGTCTCAACACCCGTGTGATCTTGAAGATGGAGATTTGGAGAAACGTCCTCGGATTATGTTAGTAATCCTCGTGGCGTCTCGATTCGAAACCTTGGTTTTCAACCAATGGAAATACAACGTTTGTGTATCTAAATCGGTTGATTCTCGAGCTCACTTTTTCATGAAATTTGGCACGTATAATGTGACTCTATCGGGTTTCTAACATTTTTTCCTTTGGTCCCTTACCCTATTTATAGAGGATAGAGAGAGGGAGAGAATGAGGGGGGAAGGGGCGGATTATACCGCCCCTCCAAACCGCCTCACGTGGCGGCCAATGGGAGGCCGCTACGTGGGCTACCAGCTGGTACGTGGGCAGCTGGTTGCTGGTTAAAGGCGGTAAGTTGCCGCCTTTGATCAGCCACGTGGGTCTCGCCAAAGGGCGGTGGTCAAAGGTGGCAATTTGCTGCCTTTAACTAGCCCCGTCGGCCGGTCGTGGCCGCCCAATGTGTAGCCTAAACATCGTCGTTTTGGGCGATGATCCTCATCCATGGGCTTTAGACATTTTAGACTGGATGTCCCTCAAGTTTCGTGATCAAATCACGTCGTGTGACGTGCTAACGTCTTTGTCAACAGATAGAAAATCCTATTCTACTTTTGACTTTTTCAAGGATAACATTTATTATCCTTTCTTTTGGATAACAATTCTTATCCAGTGATGATGCAGGCATGATGTAACCATTACATATCCATGACATCATCATGATGTCATGCCTGTGTCATCTATTTCGTCATTTAGTGAGCTTTAAAAAAGGAAACGAATCTAATCCGTTTAACTTCTTTTGACTATCCAAGAGAGTCCTATTGCATTCTCACGATCTGTTTTCGTTATGGACATTGCCAGTATTTTTTTTTTTTTTTTTTTTTTCCTATATTCACTCCTAAACTGCATGGGATTCCTCAAGAATTGATCGTCCCAAATCAATCCTTAGATCCACAAACCATAAGTAATGTCTAGTAACATATCACGGTTACCTAGTCAGAATGAAGTAAGAGGACAAAGTGAACCTGTTAACCTTGGTTCGATGTTATTCAGTCCTTCTGTCTTACCATGCCCCGATCGAATGAGGGCCATGGATATCTGAGTCAAACCCATAGATTCGATTATATGCATAAATCTATCTAATGTGCATTCAGCGAGACTCCTCTCGACTTCTGCCTTGACCAAGGACTTCTAATGCACCGTCACCCATAGATTATATAGAACATCAACCTCATCTTATGAGGAGACAAATCCCAACTGTTGCCCACGCATGTGACTTCGTATATGAAGGACTGTGACCATTATGCATAGAGGCAGATTAATGATCAGCCAATATCGTACTGTGAACCACAGCCACCCAATATACAAGCCAGCATTGCGGCTTAGGTCTGAGGACCATTAACACCCAAAGCCAGAGCGGTTGAGACATTGACCATACGAAGCCTTCATGTTAGTCAATGGCTCTTTCGTCACCATTAGTGGATTGGATCGAACTCGTTTCAATACAAATACCTGTGTTCTAGTTTAGACGTCTAACGTCCGATGACTTTCACTCATTATCCCTATTAGGCATTCAATACTCAATAGCGAGGCTACGAACACACTATCTCAATCGGCCCGTGGATGCCCAATCCACGATCCTTTGGACCATGAAAACATTTGAAGATCAAGAGACCAACTGATGACCCGTCACACATATTCTTGACGCCTCAAGAATGGTATCTATTCCAACTGATCGAAGAGACTTTATTCATCTAAAATAAAGGAACAAGATGAATAACAAGCATTTTGCCATTAACATGATATCGATAGTACATATTTTGCTATACATGTGACCATCACATGGTTTGTTTTAGGGCATACTCCTAACACTTCTGCTGCGTGGCTCTCAACACTACAATACCCAGGGATTAACTATGAAGTAACTCTTAAACTACAACCTTCTCTTTATGGCGATTGTCGGTAACTCAATCGTTGGTTGATCTTTTTTACAAGGCTAATTATTACTAACCATAATCAGGCTTAGCTCGAGCCTCTTAAGCCCATTTCAAATCATGATGGGATATTGGGTTCGACTTAGTGTAGTTGGTGATGTGTGTATAGTATGCATGATTTTGGAGTTGCCGTCAATCTTTGGAGAAGGTAGATGTGGAACCCATCGGGTAGAGGAGAAGCAGTATGACTCAAACGGAATCAGAGAAATGGGTTTGGAGACTTAGTTACGCCATATTGCTATTAATGCCATTTCGGTACGTAAATGAGTAATTTCCTATCTATGATTTCATTCAGATGATTTGAAGGGAGCTAAGCTCTAGAATTAGGAATTCATGCAAAGAAGAAAGTCTAAACTACCAAACACAACAATAAAGTAGGTACGCAAATCAATGATCCAATGATGTGCGAATAAACGCATCAAAATCAATGTGGTATCATTGATAATATCTCTATTAGCTTAGAAAGGAGTGTTTAGGGGTTAGAAAGAGTTGGGATGATTTTTAGACGATTTGGCCATCAAGGGCAAAATCATCAATTTGGAAGACAATTACTCACAAGGAAAAATGGTCATTTTTAAAGGAATTAGCAATCCAAATCATTGAAAATTGATTGGGCAGTGTGAATGTGTCAATTTCTCAATTTATGAAATTTTCTGACTTTTTTTGGATTTTTGGAACGATTTGCCCTGAGGGGAAAATCATTATTTTCGAAAAAATCGCGGAACCAAAAGCACAAAAATATGGATTTTTTCTAGTCAATTTGACTATTTTCCATTTTCTGTAATTTTTTTTATAATTTTTCAAAAATTTTCATAATTTGCACATAAAGGGTAAAATTGTCATTTTTAAAGATTAGAAAGAAAAAAAAGGGTCAAAATAGGATTGATGAGTTAAAATGATCCATTTTCTAAATTTTGAGGCTTTTGGGAATTGGGGGAAATTTTCTTTTTTGGAATTTTTTTGGAATTTCCTAATTTTTTTTTTTGAAAACATTTTCTAAATTTATTATTTATTATTTTCAAAAATTTTTTAATATTTTTGGGAGAGGGTCGGCCTGACCCAACCTAGACCTCGTGGGCACCCAACCCAAACCAATGGGTTGCCTAAAATGATGTCACTTTCGGAAAATTTTTTAATTTTCAAAAAAACTGAATTTTTAAATTCTTTTTCTGTTTTCCTGCTAATCTCTAATCTAAAGGCTCTAGAGGGTGACACGTGTGAATTTTCAACCACCAGATCAATAATGATTTTTTATTTTCTAAAAGAATGGACGGCTCAGGTTGTAACGCGTGGACAAACTTGGGCCACACAATTATAAAAACTCTTTATTTTCAAAAATATTTTTTATTTTGAAAAAGGCCAGCCGACACGGCATGCCAGAGGTGGCCGCATCAGTGCCATCTCGGCCGGAGCTGTCTCGAAGGGTATTATATCCCCTTTTTTTCAATTTTTTTTATTCTCTCCTCCTAGCGTAACCAAATTTTTGGAAGCTTCTTGGCGATGTCGTTGCTGATTGGGAGCCTTTGCTCAGTTGGGAGTTTCACTTGAAGAAAACCCGTTGGTGAGTTGGGTCAGTCAACAAGTTGACCTGGTCAATCAGTTGACTTCGTCAACTTTATCATTATTTTTTTTTTTGCCTATTCCAACACCAATTTGTCCTTTTTTACAATTTTTAAGTTCAAAATTGAACTCTCCATTATGAATATCATCTAAGAATAACAAATTTTGTGAAAGTAAGTTCGATGGCTTCGATTCAATTTGTGATTTTTGTTCTTTTAGGGACCTAATTGCAAAAATCTAGAAAAGTAAGTTCCCAATCAAAATTTTGAATTCTAAAGTGATCAAATGAAATTGAAAAACAAGACTAACGACTATTTTTCGTATTTTTTGGTCACAAATGCTATTTTTTATTTTTTGGGTATTTTCCGAAAATATAAAATATTTAAAATGAAAAAAATACCGAAAATTATTTTTGATTGAAATTGATTCCTTAGGCTTGGCCAAGGCTTCCAAAGTTGATTTTCAAATTATGAATTTTTATAGACTTTCTATCAATTTTTTAAGGGAAAGAAAATTAAAAGACTGATTAAAAATCTGGTGTCAATAGAGATGAAGCTTTATTCTTGGTTTTTAGTTTCCATAAGAAACACCACACTAGGCCGACAAGCCTTAAGTTTCGCAAATGCTTGAGGCCTTTAAACCTTTGAACTGGGGTGTTGACCACTGAAAAAGTGCTCGACGCCTAGTTACAATGGCTCTTCTGCTAAAAGACGGTCGCCTAGCATGTTCTTTAATGGAAATACTTTTCTGATAGTACTGTTAGGACGGTACAATCTCAATTGTAGATTCACGCACCATTATCGCGTGTTTTTATAAAACACGCATTATTGAGATATCGCGTGGTTAGAAATAACTGATAATACTGTCAGGCCGGGGCTAGCAGCTTCCTTCTTTAATCATGCCGCAATATCGCCATTTTTTTATTAAGACCAAAGGCCTTTTTTTTTTTTTCCTTTCTTTTTGGTTATAGTATTGTGAATATGAGAGTATTTGGGTTTTACTGATGATGTTTTTTTAATAATGTCCATATATCTCTCGGGACTTCCTCGTGGTTTGACTTTATCCTTGGTTGTGTTTTTGTGATTGGACAAAGCAGGGCCCTGGCTCAAAATGACAGCAGATAGATAGCGTGACGTGGGTTCGTCACGGCTTACGTTATGAACTTCGACACCAACGAACTCGTATAAACCTCCGACGTACTGGCTGACGTTTTCCCGTTGATTTTTCTTCCAGCCTATGCAGACAGAAATGATGCATTTTCCGCCTATAAATACCAATCACAAGCCACACCAGAAGAGCCACCACCACACAAAACCTTTCGAAAACAAAAAACGACAGGCAGGGTTTAACATTTCACGCTCTTCATCAGATGGACAGGTACTACTCGCTTTTACCGCTCTTGATGAATTGTGGAGACCGGTTTCGATATGTTTTGTTCCATATAAATGCAAGCCCTTTCTTTTTGTTGTTCTTATTTTCGTGTTAATTTTCGTAGGTTCGCGGTTGTTTACTGGTGGAATAAAGGGGATCGGATTCCAGATATGCAAGGACTAGGG
>JAGVVM010002249.1:0-27507 GCA_019149425.1 Psidium friedrichsthalianum
TGTTTGATTCCATAGTATTTTAAATTGAATCCAACATAATTGCCTTGCTTCTTTTTTTTCTTTTTTTCTTTTTTTGGGTTCTTTTCATTGGTACGATGCACATCAAGAGAAATTGCAATCATTATTATTGGAAATCTTATTCAAAAGAAGGCTTGGTTTTCTGCAGATTGACTGGGAATGGCTCGCCGTGGCTTTGTTTCGAAATAATCAAATGTCATGAATTGATCTTTGCTCCTAAAACTATGTTTAGTCAGCTATGGACGATACGGTCGCTCTGGTGGGTGAATGAGGGATGTCTAGCTTCTGGATTCAGCATTTTGGCATGCGGTAATTCGAGAACACGTACGAGAACATGTATTACTGTTGATGCGCGTAGCAGGAATTACCCAAGAATGCTGTAGTAGAATAGTGTGACTTGAGTGTATTAGATTTTTCTTGGGGCGCAAGCGCACATTATTCAGCGCTGATACTTCTAAAGTTTAATACTGTCCTTACTTTCATTTTCTCATTCTGGTGAAGTTACTAAATCACCTTATTTACGGAAAAACACTTAAATGACACCTGCATGAAACTTATAATAGATATATTGATTGTCACTCATTTCACAGGGGATTCGTTAACACATAGATGAGCAACTTTTGACAGCAATATGCTTGAACTTACTTCTCAGCATAAATATTGATTATTAGCATGGAGAAGTTACTGAATTTAAAGAGTTTGGAAGCAAAGTTATTTTTATCGTGACAGAACTAGTAGTCATTGATAATTTGATGTGCATACGCCTACTTTCCATGGTGAAAAGTTACTATGGCAAGAGACTGACTTAAGCACAATTCTTTTTTGCCAAACCAAGACTTTAAGTTCACCATCAAGTATAAAACTTAACTAATTTCTCGTATGGAAGTTATTAGTTGCGTGGAGAGATTATCAACAATTAATCGGTCGAAAGTTGATTCACATTGAAATGTAACTAATTACTAATCCATACAAACATGCCTTACGATGTTGTCTCTAAACTGATGAGCAGGTTGATCAATCAACTTAAAATTTTTAACTGATTAAACTGTTGTTAGTCAAGTGATAGTTTGTCGATGACAATGACCAGCTCATCAACCCGCTTGATCATTAGTCCTCGGTTTCTTTTGTAAGGCCAGGGAGTTTAGGGGATTTTGTGGGTATTGGTTGACTTCAAGTCAAAACATCTCAAAAGCCATCTATGTGGATCCATCGTCCATTGGAAAAGTACAAAAAAAGTCTTAAACCTATTGCATTGATACTAATTTAGTTCTAAACTTTTAATTTGATCAATTTAGTCCTAAACATTTTGCATTTGTATCAATTCATCCATCCGGGAATTGGCTAAAAATCGCTGACGTGGATCTCGACCATCCTATGCTAGCTTGGCTAGCGCTGACGTGGCACTTTTTAATATTTGTAAATATTTTTTTCCATTCCTTTTTTTTTCTCTCACTTTGGCCAGCGAGGGCTGTGGTTAGAGGTAAGCAAATGGACCCAACCGGACCGGGACAACTCGGATTGAACCGGACCAGTGGTCCGGTTCCAATTCTGAAGGTGTCCGGTCCGATTCCTGGTTCCCAAAATGGAACTAGTGACCAGGCGGTCCGGTTCCCGTTCCAAGATATAGGACCGGACCGGACCAATTTTTTATTTTATTTTATTTTGTATGTGAAATTTGTGGCATCACAAGTCAAGACCATGAATGGAATCTGGCTTGATATGAAGCCAGCTTCACATGTAAATAAAATTGCTCAGGATTGCATAAAGTGCCCAAAATCGAACGTAAATAGCAAGCAATTTGTCGGTCCGGTTTGGTCCGATCCGATCCATTTGTCGGTCCGGTCCAGTCCGGTTCTTGAGACGGTCGGTTCGGTTCCCGATTCTGGGAAATGGGGAACCGGGACCACCGATCCGGTTCCCGGTTCTTGAGGGGAATTGGACCGGACCGGGAACCGATCACCCCTAGCTGTGGTGGCCCTAAGTGAGGCCATCGCGCCCTCGAAGGCCCTCGCCTAGTGACTAGCAATGGTTGCCGTCGACCCCCGCCGGCCAAAGTGAAAGGAAAGAAGAATGAAAAATAGACAAAAAAAAAACATTTTTAAAAATTATGAAAAAATATCCAAGTTGGCGCTAGCCACACCATGTAGGACAGCCGACGTCCATGTCAGCGATTTCTGTCTAAAATTGGATGAATAGATTGAATTCATACAAATGTAAAAAGATTTAAGATTAAATTAGTCTAATTAAAAGTTTTAGGACTGAATTGGTACTAATGTAATAATTTGAGACTTTTTTATCATCCATCCCTTAACACATGCACTTGCACAGACACAAGTGAAAGAACACAAGTTCTGTATGCTGACTTCTTCACTAATCAAGCGTATAGCATTTGAAAGTGCGCAAGTATTCTTATCGCTTTCACGTATCCCTGATTTTCAATCGCCTTTAGGAGATGATCACTTCCCGTTTCGCCAAATACGTTCCTCAACGAAAGATCTTTCACCAAAGCATCAAGACTTTGGTTTTTAGAGTTGAATCGGGTTCTGTGGCGATTCGAACAGTAAAACTATAGGAATGGCTACTCTATGAACTAAAGTGGATAATAAAATGATGGGTTAATACCACGAAAAGCCCAAACTAGTATATAAGTGACAAATTTACTCAAAATAATTTTTGACCACAAAAATCTCAAATTGGTACACATGCGACAAATTTACCCTCCGATAGTTTTCATTAAGTAAGATTAATACCACGAAAAATCTCAAATTGGTACATACATTGACTGCCACGTGTCATCCAACTCAGCAATTTAACGTTAAATTTAAAGGAAGCTAATAGATGGTAAATTTGTCGCATGTATACTAGTTTGGATTTTTTGTGGTCAAAAAGCTAATTTGAGGTAAATTTGTCACAAGTATATCAGTTTGGGTTTTTCGTGATATTAACCCAAAAATAAATGATAAAGAATTGCTAGTAAAAAATTGATAAATTGATTGAACAAATTGATGAGTGTTATTGATTGCGGATCCCTACAAATGAAGTTCTCTCGGCTATTTATAGCCAGATATGAGAGGTAAGCGACATTGGCAGCTGTTATTCTGAATCCCAACTGCCCCAATATTCTAGGACGTGATTCTCTGGAACTTTAGGGCGTAATCTGGTGACCGCTGTTTATCTGTATAGAGGTTTGGCTTCAACCCTAACTCTTTTTCATCATTCATGGTGATATCACAGTAAGCAACATTCCTTTAGTTGACTCTTACCTTCATGGACTGGCCCATATCGAAAACAGCTACCTTATTTGGCTGCTGATTCCAGCTAATGACTAAAACTGACTTGTCGACAATGCCTCATGGGCTTCACTGGTCTATCATGACGGCACTGCCGATGTTTCATCGTCATCTTCATGTGATGATACGATGTGCTGCAAGAACTATACTGAAGTCGCTCGATTTCCTGGAGACATTTGTTTTGAATACTGTGTCACTTCGTTCTGAATTGAGACATCCTTTCGGGTGCAGCTTCTCTCCACCTTCGACGTGTGATTATCCTGAAAGAAAATGAGATGGACCACAAAAAGAAAAGGAAAGAACGGCTCAACTGGGTGTTGATCAGGTGAGAGGAACATTAAAGTGGCTAAACAAAAGATTAAACTGAAGACTTTGTGTTCTCCCTTAGTAGCAAGCCGGCACTTTATTGGACAAGGGCTGTGACGTGGTGATCGGAAAGTAGTGTGCTGTTCTGAAGAGCGACAGAAGACTAGTAGAGTATCGAGTCTGCTATTCATCTGTCGACTGGCTGAACTTGCATTGCTGAACCTACTTTCACCTCCTAGGTTGCTAATGCGCTCGGACTAGGGGCCGCTACCGTTCCCATTCGCCACTAGCTGTTCCCGCCCACATAGTATCGAGGGACAGATGGTCAAAATCGTCCTGATGATTTACGAGGGAATGCAAGATTCTCATAACCTTTGGCTTCTCTGGAGTGACATTCCTTGGTTTCTAACTCCAGTGGTCATCCTTCCCGTGCATGGACGAGAGCTTTGAGGCTCCACATCCCACGACTAACATACAAATAAGTCTTGTTTAGCTCTATCAAGCATCCGCAAATTGTCTCCGCTTTTAAACGCCTGGGTCGGCCACTTCAACCACATTTCCTAATCCTACGTATAAATCAGTCGCCTTCAGTGCCTCCATCCCAGACACTCCACGATCCTCTGACTCAAGATGAAGGTAAAAACACCCATTGCGGCGATAGATTTTTCTTCAAATTCACACTCTGTTATCTCACACACAAATAGACCAAAAGCATTCATTGCTCATTTGACTTTTCACGTCAGCCAGTGGTTTTGGTTGATTGCAGCTCTTCAGCTGGATGTTGAGAGTCTGCCAAATCGATGTAGATATAACTGAATTTCATGTTGTCTCTTGCATCGGCGAAATTTAATGTCTTGTTAAACCTTAATTTTTCAGATCAGGTGAGACTAGAACCACGAGAAGGGTTCACCGGACTGGCCGGATGGATTACTTGCAATTGAGACTTTTGAGAGAAGAGATTTCAGGGGAAGCTGGGAAAACCACAATCTCCAGGAGAAATCATTTTCATCTGAAGATTTCTCAGATTTTGCTCTGGAGGAAGATGGAAAGAGCTTAAACCAAGCAGGAAACAGACACAAACATATTGGAGTTGCTTGTTCGTACAGTGCGCCTGAAAGACGGATGAGCATCAGCAGAATTGCAAATCAGGTGCAACAGATTAGGGAGAAACTCTTTGCATTGGGTTTACATGGAGAAGATGAACCACCACCAGCTTAGGTTTAGCTGTTACACCAGTCGGTTTGTTGAAGCAAACGGAAGCCGACAGGTAAAATCTATAACTGAATAGGATAGATCATTCTGTTTTCCTCAGTGACAGTTGATCATTATTCTCCTTCTGTATCTGTACATAACTAAACTAGCACAAGCCTGTGGTACAGGCTGCACACACATTCTTCAGTACTGTTGCTTTACTTATAATTCTGCTTGGTGCCATAAATTGAATCCAACATAAATTGCCTCGCTTCTTTCTTTTGTTCTTTTCATTGGTATGATTCTCATCAAGAGGAATTGCAATCAATTGGTTATTCGAAATCTTATTCAAAAGAAATAATAAGCACTGATAGGATTTTTCAAGGGATGCGAGTGCAGATTAATAAGAACTGATATTTCTGAAGTTTACTACTGTCCTTGCTTTTATTTTCGCATTCTGGTAAAGTTACTAAATCGCTTTTTCTATGAAAGAACACTTAATGACATATGCATAAAACATGTAATAGACATGTCAATAGTCACTTATTTCACAGGGGAATTCATTAATCACATGAATAAGCAACTTTTAAAGGTGGAAATTACTGATCACCAATACGCTTAAACTTACCTTCTGTAATTATATAGTGATTATTAGCATGGAGAAGTTACTGGATTTGAAGAGCTTGGAAGTAAAGTTCCTTTTCATCGCGATAAAATTAGTAGTCATTGATACGCATACGCCTTCTTTCCATCGTGAAAAGTTACTGTGGTAAAAGACTGATTTAGTACAAATCTTTTTTGTCAGAGCAACACTTTAAGTTCACCACTGAATACTGTATAGACACATAACTAATCTTTCCATAGGGAAGTTATAAATCACATGGAGAAATTATCAACAGTTTACATGTCTTCCCCCTATTTTCATTCACTTTTAGGAGACGATCACTGCCGATGTTTCATCGTCATCTTCAATGATACAATATGCTGCAAGAGCAATTTCATACAATATGCTGCAAGAACAATTCTGAAGTTGCTCTATTTCCTTGAGACGTTTGTTTTGAAACTGTTTCTCTTTGTTCCGAATGGACACATCCTTTCGGAAGCAGCTTCTCTCCACCTTTGACACGCGATTATCCTGAAAGAAAGGCAAAGGGCCCCAAAAGAATGGCTGAACTGTGTATTGATCAGGTGAGAGGAACATTAACGTGGCTAAACAAAAGGTTAAACTGAAATTTTGTGTTCTCTCTTAGTAGCTAGCCGGCACATTTTTGGAAAAGGGTTGCAATATGGTGATCGAAAAGTAGTGTGCTGTTCTGAAGAGCAACCGAAGAGTGTCGAGTCTGCTATTCACCTATGCTGCACTTGCATTACAGTTACATACTTTCACCTTCTAGGTTTGTTGATGCACTCAGACTTGGGGCCACGTTCTGCAATCCCCATTCGCCACTAGCTGTTCCCACCCTTATAGTTCTCTTCATAACTCGAATCAGCACGCATCGTGTCACTAATATGCAACTTGTTTCTCGTTTGTTTTGAAATTGCACTGTGCTTTAACCAAGCTTACTCTGCCACAAACAAACTGACAGATTCGCGCATCTCTCTCTTGCTCTTTTACGTGTTCTGCTGTTTAATCTTCGGTAGATCTCTCGATTCTCTGGTTTGACAAAGAGATTGCAGAACACCGAATTGCTATCCATCTTTGTACTCGAGCGACTACATTACGCAAATGTTCGATTCTACGCTGGATTTAAGGCTGGAATAACTGGAGATCCCTTTGGTGTGCTCAACTTGAGGCATAATAGCATTGGATTTTGCCGGTGATTTGGCGGCACATGCAGTCACAGGCACCCCTGGTTCTGAAATTGGAAGCCCAAGGACTCTGTGCTGGTACTGAACTTGGGAGCACAAAGACTCTCCAGGTCGATCTCTCCTCAGTCCCAAATATGTCAGGCGGTTGCGCGGCCCACGTATCTTGCAATTAGGACGCAATTCATTGGATGGTGAAATTCCAAAAAAATAAAAAAATACGTTAGCTTGGTCTGCCTTGTCGACCTCATCTTAACCGGAGAAATTTCTATAAAAGTCGGTTCATTTATCGAAGCTACGGTGGTTTTCTTTGTATGCAAGTAATCTCAATTGGAGTGTGCCTTCCTCCATTGGGAATTATCCTCACGCGAAATAACTAACCATGGTGGTAACATTCCCCCAGTTCCAGGCTGCCTGCTGAAATTGGAATATTTTTCTGCAGCAATGAACCAATTGTCTGGTACGATTGGTTCATTGCAATACATGGATACTTGGATACTCAATCTCTCTTCTCTAACTGAGTCTGAGCGTACGAGCCAACCAAATATGAGGGACAGGTTCCCTAGTCGATATCGAATTGCACAAAGCTGGAGTCACTTGAACTTGCAAGCAACAGACTTTCGGGGAAAGTGCCTTTTCTCTGGAAAAACTGATTGAGCTTCGATCCCTCAATCATCTACAAGAATCAGCTCGGGAGCAGAAAACCCAGAGGCGAGACTTCCTTTGCTCGCCGGCAAGCAAACGCCACCGAAATTAGAGGTAATTTATCCAACCACCCCTCCCGATATTCGTCATTCGGGCTTTCGAATGCGG
The DNA here is from genome assembly GCA_019149425.1 of Psidium friedrichsthalianum. NCBI lineage: Eukaryota > Viridiplantae > Streptophyta > Magnoliopsida > Myrtales > Myrtaceae > Psidium > Psidium friedrichsthalianum. Next base: position 7,425 of record JAGVVM010002249.1, read on the forward strand.
GGAAATTCGTGGAGAGCGGTTCAGGGTGACATGGGACTTTACTCTAGACTTTTTGAATGAAATTTATTGATTTGAAAGAATTTCTATTTCTTAATTAATTCATGATATATTGGGCTTTTTAAAGATTTTCATTCAATGAAAGGCTTTGTTTAGTCGATATGCAAAATTACTAATTTTGGTTAGTTTCGTCTTTTATTCTATAAAAGATGGCCGGTCATTCCCTAGATTGTGGGTATGGATTTGAGGTGTGACGAAATTATTGCAAGACAGATTCGGAACTTCGAAGGAATGAGATACCTCTGAGAACTCTACAACTCCTTGGAAAAAAAAAAAAAGATATTGCTTGAAAGATCTAGTACGTCAATACAATCGATTTGATCAATTGAGGAATGGACCGTGGAGGAAATTGCCTCCCATCCTCAATAACAGCAATCCAACGCAGTCTCCTAAATCATGTAGAATTTCACCTCCTAACATATTTTCGTAGATGACCAGCATGGTCAAAAGTATCGAGTTGCCTACTTTCATGGGGAGACCTCTTGGTTAGGCAGTTCTGAGACAAGTCCAGGAGTATGTGATGGAATAATTACATCGCGCATTCATTTATCGTTTAAGTTTTTTGAATAGTTGATAGTGAGCTCACAAAATCTCACCTGGTATTAGAGTATGGGGTCCTGAGTGTCAATCTTTTCGGCTCTGTTTATTTCGAGGAAAATGTGAGGTTTTAGGAAAATATTTTTCGGATAGTTATTTTCCAGAAAAAATGACAATATTTTATGGTGTATAGCTAAAATATGAAAAAGAATCGGAAAATATTTTCTATCATTGGGTATGAAAAATCAGATTTGATTTTCTTTCGTGGACTCCTTTTAACAATTTTTTTCTTTTCATTTTTTTTTACAAAAATTTGAATGTTAAATTATTTGTAGTTTTCTCTTCTTTTTTTCCTTATGGTTTCGGCAACGACCAGTGACCAGCCGCAAACAAGCTCACAGCTCGGCCGGACCTGGCGATCTTGGGCTTGCCCGAGGCTGCCGAGCTTCGGACCCGAAGGTTTGCATTCGGGTGCAGTTATCTCTAGAAGCTCGTGTGGGAATCATTATCGTATGCCAATTTAGTTAACTCCCTTCATGCGAATCAACCCTGAAATTGACGAATCGCTTGATTATCAGATGAGCATTTTTGGCTGTGATGATGATCATGGATCGTTGTTTCGCATATGAACCAGAGAACACTGTCCCAAAAAAAAAAAAAGAGCACTGGGAAAAGGCCAAAAAAAAATTAATATAAGTGAAAAAAGATGAAGAAATTTGACAGGAAGTGACAGTAATTGGAAGATAACACTTGTTGCTTCCGATTCTATCCCAAGATTGGGCGAGCCCAAGATCGCCAAGACTAACTGAGCCTCAAGCTCGCCGGCCCGTGTCACACCAAGCTGCTAGTCATCGCTGAGGTCCGCGGTCGATAGAGGAAGGAGGAGGAAGGAGAAGAAAAGAAAACAAGAAATAAAAAGAAAGCAAGAAATAAAAATAAATTAACCAAAAAAAAAAGATAAAGATAAAAATAAATAAAAATGGAAAGAAAGTAAAAAATATAATTATAAAGAAAAAAATGTGAAGGAGAGGAGGAATGAAAAATTAGGAAAATATTTTCCTCTTCTCAAAAAAAGAAAAACATTTTCCCCACTTTTGAAGAGGTTTTTTCCGTGGGTGGAAAATATTTTGCTGGACTAGCTTATTTTCCATGAACCAAACGTCGAAAAATTTGGAAAACGTTTTCTTGAAAATTATTTTCCACGAAACAAACGGAGCCTTCATGTAATTGTAGGTCAATCTTTCCATGTTAATTGAACTGAAAGAGGTGATATTCATCTTGATTTTGTTGATGTATCATGAGTGTGTTGATACCTAATTTTTAATTAGTCTTTTTTTAGAAAATTCATAAAAATTCAAAAATAAAAAATAAAAAAAAATCAACTTTCGGAGCCTTGGCCAAGCCTAAGAAACTATTTTTGAACAAAAAATAATTTTTCATATTTTTCACATTTTTCAATATTTTCCAATATTAGGAAAATTCTCCAAAAATCAAGAAAAATACCATTCCTAGCCGCAAAAAATATTTTTATTTTGATTCCATTTTTATTTTGACCAATTAAATTTTGAAATTTTAGTTTGAGGATATGCGGCTTTTCTTTGAGCATGACCCTAGATTAATCCAAAACTTACATTTTAAGTCTTTTAATTTATTTTTTTCACTTTTTACAAGTTGTGACATTTGCCTCTGGTCGTCCATATTTCATTTTAGTCCAAATTTCCACAGGTTTGGTCAATTTTGGCATAAGGGACCCAATTACACAATTATTTTTCAATTTAGTCCATGCATTTCACTCAAATCAAAATTAACCAAAATCTAGAGATGATCCAGCAAAACCAAGACCATCACCCTATGTTTTTTTTTCCCTTCTAAATCGATTGGTGGGGGTGGTTTGGTTCGATTCAATGGTTTAGGGTTTGTAAATTTGAAAATACTATTTTCAGGTCAGGATCCAAATTTGGGGGTTTTGTATAATTTATGGCCAATTCTGCCCAATGTTGGCATTTTTAAATGAAATCCATGCCCCAGAGTCCAATTTTATGATTTAATTTGAGATATTTTGAATATTATGGGGTCGATTTGACTTTTTTGGTCAGCTAGGTCTGTGGGGTCGGATAAGATTCGGCCCAAATACCCGACGACCATTCTTCCCCAATTTGAATCTCGCGCGCAGGCCTAAGGCAGCCATGGGAGGTGAACTTTGACCTTCAAATTGAGGCCCTTCCTTGCCGCAATTGGCGACACCATGAGTTGGGCATTGAAGCCCTTGAAGTTCCGCTTTCGACCCACCAGGCCTCACTGCCTGAGCGCAACGGAGCCGCCATAGCCAAATTGATATTTGCTGCGGCTACACCAAAGTCAACCCAAGCAATGCCAAGTTCAATTCACACCTAATTTGCGCCTAACGGAACAAACAGAGTCTTGACAGAGTCCCCAACTTCGCCGACGCCATTTTGACCATATTGCACATGGTCTCACGAGCGAAGGAGAGTCGGTGCAAGCCAAGTGCGCCAAATTTTGTTTCGAATTGGATAAGTACCAATTTGACGCATTTTGGCAAGAGAGGAGACTCATTCTGCTCCGAGGATGCTAACAAACGATGGAAAGAAAGAGAGAGAGAGAGAGAAGCTCTCGGTGACGCCAAACCAAAGCTTCAACCGAGAGCTTTCGAAGTTCAGACGAGGCGATCCAGAGCAAATCCAGACCTTGCCTACTTCAAGAAGCTTCACCTTGCTTCTGGGAGTTGATTGCACCAGCCCGCAAGCCGGTCGATCGCTAAAAGGTGAGCTCGAACTTCCACTTCTCTATTGTGGCATCAATGGTGGAGCTCGACTCCAGCCATTATCTCGAAATTGTTTGAGGCATTTGTCCTTGGACTTCACTAAGCACGATCTTGTCTCGTTCTCTTGATTTGCATAATTTCCCGAGTCAAAACCTCCAAACCTGGCAAATTGTCGCAACTCCATAGCTTAACTAGAGATCTACAGGTCGATCGGGACCTCAGGTAGGCTTCCTCGACATCCATTGATGCTGTTTGAGCGCTTGTTTAGCTCGATTTTTAGTTTTGCAAGCTGATTTCCACATGGCCGAGCTTGTATAGGCTCGATTAGTGTAGTTCTTGTCAGTATTTTTGGCTCGAACGAGATATGTGAATCTAGAGTTAGAGATGAGTCGATTGTTAGCAATTTCATGTCATTTGATTGAGATTTCGCCGTTGATCGTTGACAGGAAGCTCCGCCTTCATTCTGTGTCTGCTCTGTGAAATTAATGACCAATTAGCTTGCTGCTGAACGTGCCAAATGCAACGTGGCGTTGACGTGGCACCACAATGGCGACCACATCAGCCTGGCAATTATAACGACTTTTCAAAAAAAATAAATCTAATTAGCTGGTTGGGGATTGTGCCACGTGTCTTGATTGGAATTTTTCGAAAACAATAAAAATAGATTTTTTATTTATAAAATCATTTCACAATAAAAGTGCAATTGTTGATTGGAGTTTCGCGGATTATTCTCATCATGCGATCAGGGGTGGCCGTAGTTTTAGTATGTTGATCAAACGGGTTGAGAGTTAGTCTCCCCATTGCGAGCTCAGCGTTGGTTCTAGATGTCACATCAATACGGCTAAGATTACTCTCCTCACTTATTTGAGCCGTGATCTAGGTAAGCTAATCTGGGGGCTGTGGCTTAGCCATGTGGGTAATTTTTGGACCATAGGATTGGAATTTAGAATAAAAAATGTACTCAAGAATATATTACAAATTCAAATAAAAATAAAAGCTGCCCAAATGTAGTGTCGTCATTTTGTAGATTGACTCAGGGACTAATAGGATTTGGGTCGGGCATCTTAGGTCTAGTGGTTGGTCGAACCTGGTCCAAAAAATATCAAAAACATTCAGAAAATCAATAACAATCAGAAATTGCAAAATTCATAAAAATTAAAAATTTATAAAAAATATTAGGAAACTCAAAAATCCACCAAAAATAAAAAAAATGGAAATACAAGCATATTATCATTGCACTCTTCTAACCCATTTTCGTAGATTTTGAGTTCCTGAACCTTCAAGTAATACGCATTTTGTCCTCTAGATATTTGGTCCCAAATTTTTCCAAACTACTCTAAACCTTAATGGCATATTCCCTAAGCCTATAGCTGCACTAGGAATCTTTTGACCCTGATTTGATGCAACTGTCTGTATTCCCTATTGCCTTGATTTGCTCCTTATACCATTGATTATGCTTGGTAGGGGGGGGGGGGGGGGGGGGGGGGTGGGGGAGGGGAGGATAGACATTCTCGGTTACATGAACCTTTTTAGTGTTAGAGATTTATCTCACACTCAAATTGTCTATGCATAACATAATGAGTTTAGAATTGCTTCACTTAGTTACTGAAAAGGGTCATCAAAAGTTGGCGTAACTAAAATTCTTGACTCCTCTTCTCTGGTTTTCGTGTATTGAACGGGATTCTCCCAACCACTTAATAGGGTTTCCAATACATCCGCCATAACATAGTGATGGCAACTCTGTTGGCAATGCATACTATTCAAATGTGCACTAAAACCACACTAAAAGGTCTATATCATTTATTTAAAATCCTATAAAGTGATTTGGTATGGTTGAGAGAGCCGGCGTCGTAGTCCTTATTCCTTTTAAGATGGGGTGATGGTAATCCTTAACCCCAAACCTACACAGAACCAATCGGGGACCTCCGTTCGTCCGTGAGTCAAAGAACAACTGCAACCTGCTGGAGAAAGTAGACTTGAGCGATTAAAAATTTGAGTGTTTTCTAATGTACAATTTTCTCGGCAAGGTGCTTGAAGGTGATGTAGGTCCGTTTCTAACGAGACGTGTTAAATGTTCTTGCGATATGAAGTCATAAGGATGAAGTCTGTACTGACATGTTTAGGTAGATTTTGAGTTTTGTTGATTGTTACTTATGCACTTTTTGAAGCGCTGTCTGATATTAATGTTATTCTTCTTTGGCATACCTTGACTGTCACAACACTAGTAGTATCACAAGCGCCCAACTTAGACCGCGACCTATCCCTTTAGGTAGCCATAATAGCGGTATCGATATTGCGAGGTTCTATTGTCAGCTGCATACCGAGGTTGACTATATTCGATCCCGCTCGCTCATTTGACGATGATTCTACCATTTGTTTTGATTGCACTTGTAGCCAATCGATCGGATCTAGATAAGTGGAACCTTGGCCCCATAGTGTCTATACCCGATCTTTTTCTAGAGCAAACTCACTTGTTTCATGCACATAAAACAATAGATATTGTATATCTAAAACAAAAGGAAAGAATGCAATTGTAATGCTTCTTACTTGCAACTTGCACTATTTTATGTTACTTTTAAATTCCTCATATCATGCATATCATGCATTGGTCATGTCAGCACATTGCATGTCATTTTGTAATGCGTTGGATATTGAATTGAAAGTCATCCTTCTAAATACTATATAGATGGATTGCCCCAAGACAGTCAAGGATTCTTCTCGGAGATGCTTACATATGATGCAGATTGTTTTCGACCACACTGATGAGCCCAAAACACTTCTAACATTCCTTCTGCTCTGGGAGAGAGCTCGCTAGACAACAACCTCATATGAGTGAGCAGCTGTTGTCTATACCCATGGCACGCGATATTTGGAGCATAAAAAGGGAAAGCCCGATTCTTGAAATGGTGCATGAAAATGAGGAAGGGAACGGCGTGCATACAAACCACTCCAAGGCATACTCACCCCTGTAAGAGGATGAGACTCCCTATTGGAGAGACAGAGGTCATTGAGAGATCACGTAATGAAGGAGGACCCCAATTCTAGACTATTGTTCTAGGTATTTTAGTAGAGTTAGATTTGGGGCATCCCTAGTTTATCACATTCCTTGACTTATCTTCATTTGACTATCATGTACTCGGGTTCCCTCTTTGTGGGTCCTATCACATACCCCCCTAGATCTGATTTGTTATGGATCTTTTGTAGTTATGTTGTTTACTAGGCCCTTACGGTTTGTTATACATGGGACTATGATCATGTCTTTCATTTCAATCATCTGGGGATTCTGAGTCAATTGCGATGCTCCTTTTGAGTAAAATTTGGTTTAGACCTTCTTTTGGCTTGTTTTGGTCAAACTAGAGGATCTAACCCTTATTTCACCAAAAGAATCAGAATTGAATTAGCCCCATGCTTTTATTTGCTATTACCATTGCCACTCATCTAGCATCGATAGATCCGTGATAAGTGATACTATATAGACCTTTTTTTCGCATATTCTAGACTGATGGGGAATCAAGCAAAATCATTCCCGTCCCTCATGCCGAGATTATTGTAATGGTGGGACCTACTCAATCAATAAATCGGTATATGTCAAAGAAGGCTTAGTGGGGCATTTGGTGGATCTCATCAAGGCATGGAGTATTAGCTGGCACTTATTCAGCATTGGCAAAAACATGGGGATTTGAAAGAACCCTGACTTTCAATTTTAGGGAGTGGAATCACGCCTACATTGGACAAGAGTATACCCGCTATTATCGGGTTGAATTTAAAGAGCTAGATAGTATAAACATCTCTGGGACTCGATTTCCTTTCCATTCATTGTTCTAAATTCCTTCGTCTCAAGTTTGCAAGATAGAGGAGTTCTTAAAGCCAATTTTGGGGTAAGTCTCTTGATTCTCATTTCCTTTGACTAATTTACTCCTCTTTCCATTGACATCGGCCATAGACCGCAAGTAGGTTTTCACTCCTAGCTTTCTGTGCATTCTTCGATTTTCCACTTCTAGAACCACATTATGATCCCTCCATAGTCTACATAGAATAGCAATTATGTATCATGGAACTATTCCTCATGATCTCCAGCTGCGACTTTCCTCCTCCCTAAATTACACTTTCAAATATGCCCGTAAAGGCACTTTCCAAGCCTCTAATGGATGGTTTACTCGCCCATGTGGTTCACCTCTACATAAAAGACTTCAACTTCGCCTTGTGGTGTTGCTATGGCGATTAGTCCAACTGTCATCCCTCTCATATCCTTTCTAAATTGTCATTCTCTCATTCCGAAATAAACTCTTTCACAGCCTGGTCTAAATTCCTTGGGATCTAGAGCCTAAGCAATTCGATGGCGTTCACTGCCAAGGCTAGTGGAGGCTTAATACTTCAACAACGGTGACCCAATCCATTATTGGGTTTACCGTAGAATCGTGTATTCTCCTATTTGGTTGCGAGGCCAATTTGGTATGTTTCACAAGAGATTCCACCTAAGGTTCAACTCCCAAGTGTTTGCTTTTGATAATCCACACAGAGAGCGCTCAACCAAGGAGAGTAAGCTTATTTTCTAAGAAAGATCGATACCATAGATCATGCTTTGCTAGAATTCTCTGACATAAGATGTGAATGGCCGCAACCACTTAGATGATGCATATGGAGACCCATCGGTGCCTATCGGAGTTCATATTCGGTATGTTTAAAGAGAGCAAAACACTTTGGTTGAGCCGCATATTCTAGCTATGTGGAATCCTCTTAGAGCCAATTTAGAGCCATATGTACCCGAGTGCAGTCATCCCTATGAACCCGGGTGGAACCGTACGTACCCAGGGACGGGGTGGCCATCTATCTTCCTATGAAGATAAGACCGCTTATTTGGAGCTTGGCGATGACTCGGAGTAAATTGGTAGGATACTTTTTAGATCCCAATTGTCCCAAACTGGATAGATGATTTTCACTTTGAGTTTTGTGTGCGAGTGGGTTTGCTTTTTAGACCATTTTGACAATTTTGGAGCTTTGTTATTGTAACAACTCGTTCATTTCCATTTATGCTATTCGGTATATTATTTCTAAATCTACAAGACGCATTATCACGGATTATACCTCTCCTCAATAGCATGATATCTATGCAAAATGAAGGAAAGACCGATCACATGAGGCTAAGGCTCAATGAATGGGACCTTTCTTTCCATTAACCTCAAGTGAACATGATATTAAAAGGTTTCTAAGTTGGCGAACCTTCTTTATCTTTCCCTTGATTCTAACTTTGCTTTTGAATGGGTGATTTTTCCAGTCCCAAGACTCACAGCAAAGCCCGTTTTATTAAATGGAGCAAAAAGAATTGGCTCCCCATGTTCTGAACCTGGAAACCTCAATGACCTCAGTTGTAACAGGATGGTTGTAGAACATAAAGTGATGCTTATCGCTTAGACATGGGAAATATCCAGTCAGGCTACGATTCTAATACAAGCTGTACAACTCAACTTTTTGCTAACAACTCGGATACAAACCAAATTTCACATGCTGATCTACTCTGAATAAAGGAAGCACCTCCTAAAACCCTGCCCATAATAATTGATTTGGAGAAAGAGAAAAAGGAGAAACTGTTGGTTAAGACTATAGAGGCGCCGCGGGAAGTTTGACCAATTAGAAGGAATGTTTAAGTATTCTAAAGGTAAGAGCTCCTCGCCTACTTCGACAATATCTTGGCCCTTGTCAAGATTGGGTTCCACCTAACTACAAGGTAACCAGAGTTCATTAGAACTACAAATGGGACAGGTTGTCCAAGAGCTCTTTGAGCATTAATCTTTATCAAGATGGCACACTACCTCAGATTACTCCCATTACTAATGATACTTGTCAGAGAGCTTTGGCACAGCATCGCTCTAACCCCTGGTTCATTGAACTAGATCTTGAAGATTATGATGGCTGCGGATTTTAGTTGAGGATTTCCTACTCTTATCAAGTTTACAAGGCGACGACTCCCACTACGAGGACTTGTTGAGGAGCTGTAAAAGGAAAAAATGAAGCACTATGCACTTATGCTCGGATGGCGAGCTATGACAACGCAGTAAATCGCCATTTTCAGAAGATGAGCTTGTGGACATTTATTCTTAAAAGCGCTATCGTACGAGTATTTTTGAGAAATTGTAATACCTCGGGTTATCAAAACTTTCACCACCTCATAAATTTCGCGGACACAGCATGAGTGGGCGCATGGCGAGAAAACTGGCATACCATTAGTAGAATCAAACGCCAAACCCTATCATGAAGGGAAGGGAAGACATTCTGGTGACATCGCGTTCGTACTAATTCCTGCTAAGCAAACAGAAGTTTCAAAATTCCATCACAACACAAGAAGGTACTTCATGGTCAACCTGCAAGATACCGAAACTAAAGAAAAATCCACCATCAGTGTTTACATCTTACCATGCCCTCTATCTAAATTTCTCCCTACGTTGCTAGAGGGGTGTCTGGTTGCTAAAGAACCGCCAAGACCAAACCCGCCCAAGTTCACTGGCTTATGATGAGACTCAACTTGTGTTTATCATATGGAAGGAGAGGGCCAACGTCAACAATTGCCTCCCCTCAAATATAAAGTCCAAGCGCTTAGTGATGCTGGGGCCCTCCAGTAGACCCCCCTACCTAAACATCGGAAGTAATTGCCATTTTTAATGAAAATGTTACGATAAGCTAGAGTTTATGGTGGATATAGTGGGATTGCGGAAGATATTGGCTTATAGCTTCATCCTGTCCTATGGAAAGAAGAGTTTCGAAAGAAGAAAAGTTTGCATGTTTGGGCTAAGTTGATTACTTTGGAAGTTTTTGGCAAGATTGACAGTCCGATCTTGAAAGGGGTTGACTCAAGCATCGACTTGTCTTCGGATGAGTTTTATTTTGGAAAGTGAATGGGGAGACTTATGGAATATCTCGTGCGGACGTATATAAAGATGAAGGGATAGTGGACAAGAATGAAGTCTGATTAGAAAATACTCACCAAGGTGATCGAGATTCATGCTATAAGCCCTTGAAAGAGGCAAGATTGTCGATACCTTGGCTAGGAAGGTGGTGGGTGTATGCAAGATAAATTCGAGATGAATATGATGGGAGAGTTAAGATTTTTCCTTTGGACTTCAGATTCATCAGACTAAGAAGGGAACATTTATCCATCAAGAGAAATATGCATTGGAATTGTCCAAGAAGTTTGATTAGAAAATTGCAAGCAGAAGAAACTCCAATGTCCATTCATCAAAGCTTGATAACGATGAATAAGGAAAAGAAGTTGATCGAAAGCTATATATCGTCAGTATGATTGGCTCACTTCTATATCTCCTAGCATCGAGACCAGATATTCTATATACTATTATGCTTATGTGCGAGATTTCAATCCAGCCCATAAGATCTCATCTTTCATCCATTAAAAGAATCATCAAGTATATTGGGACTTATCCAAATGTGGCTTATGCTATCTAAAGAATTAGAGTTATTCTGAGAGCGCTATTTAGATGCAGATCTCGCAAGATTCAAGATTAACAGAAAAAGTACCTCTGGAAAGTGTCAACTCATGGAAAATATGTTGGTCTCATGGTACTCTAGAGAAGGTAAAGTACAATTGCAGAAGCGAATTATATCTCCATGGAAGTTTGCTATGCTTCAAATTCTATGGCTAAAGCACACTAAGAGACTATGGAGTTGAAGACACTAATGTGGAGATCAAATGTGACAACACAAGTGCTATAAATTTAACACAGAATCCTATTATTCATTCAAGGAACAACACATTGATATCAAACATCATTTTGTTCGCGATCATGTTCGAATGGAGATGTTCACATTCAATATGTTTGACACAGAAATCACTTGCAAGAATCCTATTCTTCATTCAGGGCTTGATAGGATGATCGAGCAGGCGCAGTTTTGTAACTTGTTGTTTGAACTTTCTCCAGAGCCATTGCTCTAATTTTTGGTTCAATGTGGCTTCGTCATCTGGCTTATCATAGCCAGTGCTCACCATTTCCATAGGCCATGTGTCGAGCAATGCCCTCATTCTAAAGCCCATTTTATCAAAAGTTTTGTTTGTAATATGAGCATATATTGAAGAGGAGCTGAGTGTTTGTTAAAGCCATGATCACAAACTATAAACTCTTTATACCAATTTGATGGGATAAATTATAAGTAACCAACAAACACTCAGAAATAACTCACAAAGAAGAGATACAGAGATGGCTTTTCTATATTTTTATATTTACAATCATTCACCCATACCAAAATGTTACAAGATATGCCTATTTATAGGCTTGATACATGACTCTTGATCCTACTCTAGAACATGACAGACACGAATGTACATACATAGTTTAACTACACATCAAAATCTGAACAGACTCCCGAAAGCACCACTAATAATGATTCTTGATAACTACACACAGCAATAAAGACAAATCGCGAGTTCTCCACTGGCTCATGTATGCTCTTGGGAGTCGAAACGATCATCAAAAGGCCAGTCAACATTCATTCATTAATCAACCATATTTCTGAACTCGTCTAATGTTAACACACCTTCTGCATCCTGTATTCTTGAAGGGTACCTCTCAAACCTGGTCCTAGCATAAATCCTCTTTTCGCTAACCAAATTTCTGTCTTATATAAGGAGCGATGATGACTTTTTACCGCTTGCATCCTTGTTACTATTTACGCAAATTTCCTCACATTCGTATTGAAGTGCATCACACTGGATTGTTTTTCGCTCAATTATCGATCTCATCATCACCATAGTCGCAAAAATCATGAGAAGCACGAACTGCTCACTTTGCGGTCCACCTACAAGCTCGAGGACAGTGAGTGTACCCTTCAAGATCAGGAATGCAGAAAGGTGTGTTAAAATTAGACCGAGTTCATGAATAGGGTTGAATTCATGATGACTGTTGATTGGCTTGTGGATGATCGTTCGACTCCCAGGAAACTCATACAAATGAGCCAGTGCACGAACCCGCGATTTGTCCTTTATTGTTGTGTAGTTATCAAGAATCATTATTAGTTGATCTTCGGGAGTCTGTTCATATTTTGATGTGTAGTTTATACTATGTTGTACATCGTGTCTGTTCAGTTTTCTAGAGTAGATCAAGAGTCATGTATCAAGCCTATAAATAGGCATATCTTGTAACCATTTTGGTATGGGTGAATTGATTGTAATATAAAAATATAGAAAAGCCATCTCTGTATCCTTCTTTTGTGAGTTATTTTCTGAGTGTTTGTTGGTTACCTTTAATTTATCCATCAAATTGTATAAAGAGTTTATAGTTTGTGATCATGGCTTTAACAAACACTCAGCTTCCTCTTCAATATGCTCATCTTACAAACAAAATTTGATAAATGGGCTTCTAGAATGAGGGCATTGCTCGGCATCCATGGCCTATGGGAAATGGTCAGCACTGGCTATGATAAGCCAGATGACGAAGCCACATTGAACACAAATTAGAGCAATGGCCTGGAGAAAGTTCACAACAAATTCAACTTGCCCTGTCGATCATCTATCAAGCCCTTGAATGAAGAATAGGATTCTTGCAAGTTGATTTTTTGTGTCAACATATTGAATGTGAACATCTCCATTCTGAACATGATCGCGAACACAATGATGGTTTGATATCAATGTGTTTTTCCCTTTGAATGAAGAATAGGATTCTTGGTTAAATTTATAGCGCTTGTGTTGTCACATTTGATCTCCACATTAGTGTCTTCAACTCCATAGTCTCTTAGTTGTTGCTTTAGCCATAGAATTTTGAAGCATAGCAACTTCAGGAGATGATATATTCTGGCTTCTGCCAGTGGTGCAATTGTACTTGTCTTAGAGTACCATGAGACCAACATATTTTCCATGAGTTGACACTTTGCCAGAGGTACTTTTTCTGTTAATCTTGGAATCCTGCGAGATCTGCATCTAAATAGCCTCTCAGAATAAACTCTAATTCTTTAGAATAGCATAAGCCACATTTGGGATAAGTCCCGCATATACTTGATGATTCTTTTAATGTGAAAGATGAGATTCTCTTGGGCTTGATTGAAATCTCCGCACATAAGCAATAGTATATAGAATATCTGGTCTCGATGCTAGGAAGATATAGAAGTGAGCCAATCATACTACGATATAGCTTTCTGATCAACTTATTTTTCCTTATTCATCTTTATCAAGCTTTGATGATGTGACATTGGATTTTCTGTCTTCTTGCAATTTTCTAATCCAAACTTCTTGACAATTTCAATGCATATTTCTCTTGATGATAAATGTTCCCTTCTTAGTCTGATGATCTGAAGTCAAAAAAAATCTTAACTCTCCCATCATATTCATGCTCGAATTTATCTTGCATTACACCTACCACCTTCCTAGCCCAAGGTATCGACAATCTGCCTCTTTCAAGGCTTCTAGCATAATCTCCGATCACCTTGTGAGTATTTTCTAATCAGACTTCATTCTTGTCCACTATCCCTCATCTTTCATTACTTCCGCACTGAGATATTCCATAGTCTCCCCATTCACTTTCCAAATAAACTCATCCGAAGACAAGTCGATGCTTGAGTCAACCCCTTTCAAGATCGGACTGTCAATCTTGCCAAAAACTTCCAAAGTAATCACTTAGCCAAACATTGCCACTTTTCTTCTTTCGAAACTCTCTTTCCATAGGACAGGATGAAGCTATAGCCAATATCTTCTGCAATCCCACTATCCACCATAAACTCTAGCTTATCGTAACACTTTTCATTAAAAATGGCAATTACTTCCCGATGTTTAGCGTAGGGGGTTTCTACTGGAGGGCCCCAGCATCACTAAGCGCTTGTAAAAACCCCACCCCCCCCCCCCCTTTTTTTTTTTTTTTTTTATATTTGAGCGGAGGCAATTGTTACGTTTGTGCCTTCTCTTCCATAATGATAACACAAGTTTGAGTCTCATCATGCAAGTGAAGCTTGGGCGGGTTTGTCTTGGCGTTTCTTTAGCAACCAGACACCCCTGCTAGCAACGAGGGAGAATTTTAGATAGAGGGCTGGTAATGATGTAAACACTGATGGTGGCTTTTCTTTAGTTTTCGGTATCTTGCAGTTACCATGAAGTACCTTCTTGTGGTGTGAATGGAATTTTAAACTTTCTTTTGCTTAGCAGGATTTAGTACGATACTCGATGTCACCAGAATGTTCCCTCTCCTTCCTGATAGGGTATTGGCGTTTTGTATGTTGACTTATGGATCCATTTTTCCCCGCATGGTCCCACTCATGCGGTTTCCGCGACTTTATAGGTGTGTGAAAGTTTTGATCCCCGAGGTATTCAATTTCTCAAAATACTCGTACGATAGCGCGTTTAAGATAAGGTCCACGCAGCTCATCTTCTTGAATTGCGATTTTTACTTTGCGTTGTCATAGCTCGCCATCTCTGAGCATAGTGCATATTTCTTCATTTTTTTCTTTTACAGTCCTCAACAGTCCTCTGTAGTGGGAGTCGTCGCCGTGTTAAACTTGTACTGGGAGTAGGAAATCCTCACTAAATCCTGCCAGCGCATCATACTCTTCAATGATCTAGTCAATGAACCAGGCTAAAGCGATGCCTGCCAGCTCTCTTGGAAGAGTATTCATTAGTATGGATGTAATCTGAGTAGTGTGCCATCTTCTTACAGATAATGCTTCACATAGCTCTTTGGACAACCTGTCCCCATTGTAGTTTCTAATGGACTCTGTTCTTGTAGTTAGGTGAACCTTCAATCTTGAAAATGGCATATATTGTCGAGTAGGCGAGCTCTTACTTTACTACTTAACATTCCTCTAATTTTGGTCAAACTCCTCGCGGCCTCTTATAGTCTTTTAACCACAAGTTTCTCCTTTTCATCTTCTCCAAGATCAATTATTATGGGCAGGGTTTAGGATGTGCTTCTTATTCAGAGTATGAAGCAGCATTTGAAATTTGTTTGTATCGCAGTTGTTAGCACAGTTGGTTGTACAGCTTGATTAGAATGTAGCCTAACTGTATTTCCCATGTCTAGCGATAAGCATCACCTTTACTTTCTACCACCATTGTGCTACTCGGTCATTTGATTTTCCAGGTTCATACATGGGGGAGCCAATTCTTTTTGCTCCCCTTCTCATACACGGCTCTTGCTGTGAGTCTTGTGTACTGAAAATCACGCGCGTTTTTTTCAAAAAAGCAAGTTAGAATCAAGGGAAAGATAAGAAAGTTCGCAACTTATAAACCTTTTTATATCATAGTTCACTTGAGGTTAATGAAAGACTAAAGGTCCAATTCATGAGCTTAGCCTCATGTATCGTCTTTTCCTTCATTTGCCATAGATAATCATGCTTATTAGGAGAGGTAAATCCGTGATAATTGCTTCTTGTTAGATCTTGAAAGTAATATACCGAATAATGCATACATGGAAATGAACGAGTTTGTTACAATACAAAGCTCTCAAAAGTGTTCAAAATGGTCTACAAAGCAACCTCGCACACTAAAACCAAGGGAAAATCATCTATCCCGTTTGGGGACACTTGGGGATCTAAAGTATCCTCACTATCCTCCGAGTCATCGATCCAAATAACGGATCTTCATCTCATAGGAAGATAGTGGCACCACGTCCTTGGGTACGTACGAGTTCCACTCCGGGTTCATAGGGATGATGCACTCGGGTGACATATGGCTCTAATTTGGCTCAAGAGGATCCCACATAGTCTAGAATATGCGGCTCACCAAAGTGTTTTGCCGCTCTTTAAACATCCGAATGAACTCTCGATAGGCACGATGGTTCCTCCATCTCCTCATCTAAGTGGTTCGCATTCACATCTTATGTCATGAGAATTCTTCAAAGCATGATCTGTGGGTATCGATCTTGTCTTGAAAATAGCTTTACTCTCCTTGTTGAGCGCTCTCTGTGGGATATCAAAGCAAAAACACCTTGGGATGAACCTTAGTGTGAGATCTCTGTAACATACCAAATTTGCTCGCAACTTCAAATAGGATAATACACGATTCCTAACGGTAAACCCAATAAGTGGGATTTTTGTCACCGTTGTTGGAAAGTAATTTCAAGCCTCCAAAGCCTTGGCCATGTTAACCTCCATCGAATTTGCTTAGGCTCTAGATCCCTAAGGAATTTAGACCATTCTTTGAAAAGAGTATTTCGGAATGAGAGAATGACACTTTAGAAAGGAATGAGAGGATGGACATGTTGGGCTAATCCTCATACAACCAATTGCGAAGTTTGAAGTCTTTATGTTGATAGGTGAACCACATGTGCAGTCAACCATTAGAGGCTTGAAAGTGCCTTTACGGGCATATTTGAAGTAATTTAGGAGAGGAAAGTCCTCCGCTGGATCTATAGAGGAATAGTTCCATTGATACATACTTTCTAGCTCTGTAGACTATGGGAGGGATCCAATGTGGTCCTAGAAGTGGAAAATCGAATGAATGCACAGAAAAGCTAAGAGTTGAAAACCCCTACTTGCTCTATGGCCGATGTTTCATGGACAAAGATGGAGTAAATGGCAAAGAGAAATGAAATCAATACTTACCATAAGTGGCTTAAGACAACTTTCCTCTATCTGCAAACTTTTGATGACGAAGGAATTTAGACAATGAATGAAATGAAATATGAGTCCGAGATGGTTATACTATCTGCCTTTAATTCAACCCCACTATCAGCGTATAACTCTCCATGTAGGCGTGATTTCCAATCCTTACAATTGAAAGTCAGGGTCTTCAAATCCCATGTTTTTGCCAATGCTTGAATAAGTGCCAGCTAATACTCCATCTTGAGGAATCCCCAATGCCCAAGCCTTCTTTGACATAATACTCGATTGATCTGTTGAGGTAGTCCCCATTCCAATACTCTGGCATGAGGTGACGGAATGATTTTTGCTGATTTCCCCATCAAGTCTAGAAATATTGCGAAAAAGTATCATAGTATCAATTATCACGGATTATGTATGCTATAGATTGAGTGGAATGGTATGCAAATATCATGCATGTGGGCTAATCATTCCATGATTCCTTTGTTGAATAAGGGTTAGATCCTCGTATTTGCACAAAACAAGCCAAATAGCGTTCTAAACCAATTTTACCTCAAAAGGAGCAGGCAATTGATCAGAATCCCCGATGATTGAATATGGAAAGCCATGATCAATTCCCATGTAAAACACGTAAAGGAGCCTGTAACACAACCATACTCCAAAAGATTCATAACAAAATCAGATCTAGGGGGTAGGTTATAGGCCCCCGAAAGAGGGAAACAGTACAGGATAGCTCAAAATGAAAGATAAGTCAAGGGAATGTGATAAACTAGGGATGCCCCAATCTAACTCTAATAAAAATACCTCTAGAAACCACTAGTCTAGATTGGGTACCCTCATCATAGGTGATATCTCAATGACTCTGTCTCTCCAATCGGGCGTCTCATCCTCTTCAGGGTGCGAATTTCCTTGAGTGGTTTTTGTATTGCACGCCGTCCCTTCTCATTTTCATGCACAATTTTCAGATAATCTTGCTTTCCTTTTTTATGCTCCAAATATCGCGTGCCATGGTTATAAAAACAGCTCTCACTTCATATGGAGTTGTGTCCTAGCTAGCCTCTCGTACCATGCATGACATGGCATGTTATGCAGTGTCATTCTGGTTCATCAGTGTGGTCGTCGAAACAATCTTGCACTCATATGTAAGCATCTCGAGAATCCTTGACTGTTTGGCATCCATCTATAATAAGTCTTAGAAGGAATGACTTTCATTCGATCATCCCGAAGCATTACAAAATGACATGCAATGTGCTTGACATGACAAATGCATGATCGGTCATATACTATGAGAGAATTTAAAGTACATAAAAATAGATTGTGCAAGTTCAAGGTTAGAAGCTACCAATTGCATTCTTTTTTTTTGGGTGGGATATACCAATCATCTATTGTTATTGCATGAAACAAGTGAGGTTTGCGCTCTAGAAAAAGATCGGGTATAGACATAGGCTAAGGTTTCCACTATCTAGATCGTAGATTGGCTCCAAGTGCAATCAAAACAAATGGGTAAATCATCGATCCAAATAGCGAGCGGGATCGATATAGTCCAACCTCGGTGCAAGCTGACAATAGAACCTCGCATATCGATACCTCTCTATGGCTACCTAAAGGGAATAGGTCTCGGTCTAAGTTGGGCGCTTGTGTATCCTAGGTGTTGTATCGTCAGGTATGCCAAGCATGCATAACATTTATATCATACAGCTCTTCAAAATGCCATAAGTAAACAATCAACCAAAACTCCAAAATCTACCTGCAAAACATGTCAGTACAGCACTTCACTCCTTATGACTCATATCTGCAAGAACATTTTACCACGTCTCGTTAGCGGACCTACCTCACGCTTCAGCACCTTGCGAGAAAAGTCTAGAACACCTCAACTTTTTAATCGGCTCAAGTCTACTATTCTCCCCATAGAGTTGCTAGTTTGTCTTGACTCACGGACGAACGGAGGTCCGATTGGTTCTGTGTGGTTGGGATTAATGGCTTACCATCACCCAATCTTAAAGGATAATGGCTACGACGCGCTCTCTCAAACCCACCAAATCACTTATAGGATTTTTACAAATGATTAATTGACCTTTAGTGTGGTTTAGTGACATTTGAATTAGTACATGCTGCCAACAGAGTTGCACATTCCACTATTTATTGGTGGATGTATTGGACAACGCCTCATAGTGGTTGGGAGAATCCCTTCATTACACGAAAACCAGAGAAAGGATTCAAGAATTTAGTTACGCCAATCTTTTTGATTGACCCCTTTCAGTACATAAGTTTAAGCAATTTCCTAACTAATATTTTATGCAGCCAATTTTGAGTGTGAGATAATCTCTAACATCTAACAAAGGTTCATGTACAAGCGAGAATGTTCTATCTAACAAGCATAGTCCATGGGTATAGGACGCAAATCAGGCAATTAGTGTGAATACAGACAAGTTGCATTCAAATCAGGTCAACACGAATTCTAGTGAAGCCCTGATAGCTTAGGAATAGCCATTAAGGTTTAGAGAGTTTGGAATAAAATTGGACCGAATATCTATAGCCAAATGGCTCATTCTTGAAGGTTCAGGAACTCACATCTACGAAATGGGTTTAGATGTAGTTTGAATGTGCTTATTTTCATTTTTTTTTATTTGGGGATTTTTATGAATTTTCCTAATATTTTTATAAATTTTTAATATTTTATTGAAATTTTTTCTAATTTCTGATTTTTATTTATTTTTCTGACTGGTTATGATATTTTTTGACAGGTTGACTCACCACTAGACCTAGATGCCCACCCAACTCCTAGGTTGTCCCTGGTCAATCTACAAAATGACGACTTTTGGGGAAAAAAAAAAAAAAAAAAAAAAAAAAAAAAGAAAAAAAAAAAAAAAAAAACAAAAAAAAAAAAAAAAAGAAATTTTTTTTTATTTTTATTGAATTTTTAATATATTTTTTTGAGTTTTTTTTATTCTAAATTCCATCCTATGGTCCACATTACCCACATGCTAAGCCGACAGCCCTCAGATTAGCTTACCTATCTACGCTCAATTCCTGGGAGAGTAATTCTTAGCCGTTGATTGACATACTAGAACAACAGCTGGATCGAACTGGGGAGACTAACTCTTCACCGTTCTGATCACATACTTAAACCTACGGCCACGATCGCATGATGAGAATACTCCTCGACACATCCAATCAACAATT
>JAGVVM010002251.1:0-54475 GCA_019149425.1 Psidium friedrichsthalianum
AATTAGAACATTCTCTACATTGAAAAAGCCTTGATGCACCAAACTATCTAGTTATCCAAGGCGGCGAAGATATGCATTGCCCTGACTCAAGCTTCAGTTATATAAATAATTCGAACACATATCGAAAATACATTCACATGAGTGGGGTGGGGGGGGGGTTTGGTAACAAATTTAATATTTGGCCTATTTTCACAAGTTAAAAATGCACTATGCAAGTCGTCCAAAAGAGATATCTAAAAGTCGATGATCAACCTCAAGTTCTTTATAACACGTCGAGACTCCTTTTGAATGTTAAAAATGATTATCTCGATTCCTACGCAACTAGAGTATCTAAGCTCGAGGACTTATTTATGCTAATGATCTAATCAGCACCCTTTTGGTACCTAATCAGTCGATATTCCTAAGGTGACCACACATTCGATTTATCATTCAAAGCCAATAGGAATCATTTTCTATAATTTTTGTGCAATTATCTACTTAATCCTAGTCTTAGCATTAAGGAAAGCGATCAAAAGGCAATTTATCGAAATGCAATGTTGTAAATAAATACTCAAATATGGAAAACAATTAATTACTGACTGGAATGTAGACATGCAAGCCAATCAATATGAGTTACAATCCCAATTATCAAACCCGAGACATGATCGGATGTATAGAAATCAGATAGGACTATACATCGGTCCACCACTATCATCAAATCTCATGAGCATCACCATCGATCGTCACAGTGGAATATCGTTTTCACGCATTCAAGAATTTAAAACATCCATTCACTCAAAGCAGATAATTAAAAAAAGTTCAACAAATTAAAGGACAAATTGAACATTTCTAGTTAAACCTTGATCACCATACTAATCTATCCACCGAGATATGCATCATGAATCAAATCATTCACCAAGACATTCACATGCAAAATCTAACTAAGTCATGTGAATTTAACTAGAAAAATAAGCAAGCAAAGGCATTTCCTACCCATTTTCTATTTTTATTTTCTAGGATTCTTCATGTTAAGGGATCAGGCCAGTGGACCCGACCCCTGAGCTGGACCAAACCCTAGGCCTCTACAACTTGGGCCTTCAGGCCCACAGAAGAGGTTGCATGCCATGACTAGGCTCAATCACAAACCTAGTCTGGGTTAAAAGCCTAAGAAATTAAAAAGGAACAAACAGGCCCAAGTCCATGGCCTAGTCCACCTACTTCTTTATCAACGTAACCTAGTTTAGCTTAAGAAAGGACCAACCAAGAAATAGATCTTGCCCTTTCCTCAGTCCAACCCACGAACGGCCTAAATGAAAGAGTCACTAGCTAGCTAAATAGGCTAGACCCAATTGCATTGTCTTCTTCCCCCAAGCGACCAGAGACAAGCAATCCAAACCTGACTCTGTTTACAGCCACTTGCAGTCCTCGCCAGAGAACAACTAATGCTGGGGACTCCCTCCGATCACAAACACCAAACTGGCTTTGTCGACCACTTCAAGCCAACATTGCCAAAAAACCTGACAATCATCAGGACAATAAGCAACAAGAATGACTGAACCAATGCTTGCCTTTGATCGACATCATCGGTCATGCCGATGCCTATAGAGCACCAACTACACCAAAAGCTAACACCACTGCCTAGAAAGGAAAGCGACGAAGAAACATACATAAACTATAACCACATTCACTAAGGTATTCTAGTGAACACATTGGGACGTTGGCTAAGGGAAAGATTCTAGCTCATTTACTCAAACTCAAGCTGAATTGGACAATAAATAAGGATTGAGCAACATAATAGCAGCAAAGAAGCAACATAATAGCAGCAAAGGAACAACATATGGCATGTTTATAACGCACGCTAACCGAATAACGGCGAGCTCCGTCCAGACAAACAAGGCAACAATAAGGGGCTTTAGCTTACCTTGTTGGAGAAACACTGTTGGTTGGGAGTCGCTCAGCTAGCTGAGGAAGGATGAGCTCTGCAAGTTTGCCTTTGTCCATTGAGTCATGTCTCGTTGTGTCACCTAGTCTCTCACTTCAAATAAGCTCCCAAAATTAGGCCTCTTTGAACTTCCTCATGAGCTCTCTTTTCTCTGCAAGATCTCTGAAATGAGCTCTCTGAGCTCTCTCCCCTCTTTCGAGCTTCCTGCAAGAACCAACTGTCCACCTTTATCGTCGATCAAGCGGTGTCAATGCTCACCTGACTGCTTACAACTAGTTGAGTCTCATGCCATAGCAAAACTGGTTCAGCAAGGAAAATGGTGTCACTGGTTGGAGGTCAATAAATGGTGGTTGATGGTCAACCCTCTCTACCTTACGATGTCTGTCTCTATTTCTTAGCCCTCAAAATAGAGCCCTCTCAAGTTTTTTCTTCTGTGCCTATATCACGGTCTAGCTAAATCCTTAATCGAGGATGAACTGTGACACAATCAATCGGCCATGCTATGATTCGTTCACAAACCAATGCATGGCCGAACGTGTGCATCAACCAGCATCGATCCCACTCAACTGAGCATCTGCCAAGATTGTTGAGTAGGTCGATTAGCGGGATAACTAGTGCGTAAATCGTTTCATGATGTAGTGGATGAATGGGATGTATCCATGGATGATGCACAAATCATACAGCCTGACTCTATACATGATGCACCGGTCAATCAATATGAATCAAGGAGCGATACAGTGCTCGGTCAACATGAACCAGCGTACAATGCAGGATCCATACAACATGATGTTGTAAATCATGCACACGAATGACCCAAGCGATCAGCACAGCCACACCAGTGACTAGGCAAACAAGCGAGAATATGAAGGGACGTCGACCCCTCACCTTTCAAAGGGCCTTCTAGAACATCCATGGGGTAGTCCACTATATCATTCCACCGTAGAGGAGCCGAAGAGACTCACTAAGGGATAAACCATGCAAGACAATGCCCAAGTTTCCATGTAATGCAAGACAAATGAATAAGATGAATAGAAAAGAATGAAACTAAATAGGCCAAGGGGCTAAATGAATCTGCCTACTCTTGTCTTATAAATAGGAGCGAAACCCCCCACATTGGAACACACCTTTTTACATATCATTCACCAAGCAATATAGCGTTCTCTTCCCGGATATCTCTCTCCCTGTTCACGCTCTTTCTCTCCACCGATCATGAGTTGTGAGCATGTGTGAACAATCCTCGTGCCACAACTTGATTCGAGCGAACATCACCTAAACATCCCCGAGTCGCGGCACAGTTGTGGTTCAAATACCGCCCCATGACAAATGGTATTAGAGCAAGTCATGGCGGTGGACATGAGTTGCTGTGCTGAGAAGAAGTTCATGGTGTATCCCAAGTGATCGAGAAAATGTTGTCTAAACAAGACTCTATTATTGTTGATGTTGCTGTTAGTGACAAGGTCGCCCATGACTAAGACGCGCTGGGTGCCTGTGACGCTTGGACCCTCGTTCGTAGAACAAAGACAAACATCGAGTTACCTTACGCAATGCTTCGTCCTCGTTTGAGGAAAAACTCACCAGTATGAAGGATTCATGGACGACTTCTTCAATGAAGAGAAGAATCCGCTTAAGAAGCTCAAAGAAGGACTCCATGATGAGTTCAACACTGGCCTGAACATTGTTGCTAGAAGGGCCGTCAATCGGGCTGACGCCCTGGATACGTTGAGCAGTAACCTTTAAGTGAAACTCGTAGTCATCAAAGCCAACTACGTGGCCTACAAGACAGCTGCGGACTACAAGCTCGAGCAACTCAAAGAGAAGCTCAAGACTTGCAAAGCGGTTTAGGCATAAGGCGTCATCAATGTGGTGCCAAGCCCAAAGCTAGATGTGCCCAAACCGCAACCATTCGAGGAAAATGATCTACCAAAAAGGAGGGAAACTTCCTATGGGCGGTCGAAAATTACTTTAACGCCATGGGAAATACAGACGAAGGAGCCATGGTGTGGATAACAACCATGTACTTGTTCAAAGTAGCATTGTTATGGTGGTGTGGATGATTCAATGATGAACGGCACGGTGCGAGACCTCACTAGCCTGTATGACATCTCGAATTTTTCCTACACTAGAAATAATTAGAGAGTATCTTGACATGTTCTTTAGGAAACTTTTAGAATAAACTATTTCATAACTTTTCGAGAAAGTTATCTCGAAATTTCTCAAGAGAGCTATTGCTTAGCTTATTTAAGAAGTTTTTCGAAAAATTGCATTAGAAAATATATTGTGAAGAAATAGTTCTTGAATCGATACTTACAAATCAATTAAACAGGCTCACGATTTGAGCCCTACTAGGATCCATGGATGGGCTCAAACTGTGTGCAAAGATGGAGTTAGAATGCCACAGATTGCAAGAGCCGTCAAAGCTCTCATTGTGGCCAAGTCCCTTATTGATCTCCACCAATACGATGAGCCCAAGTCCAAGGGAAAATGGTGGGGGAGCTGATTCTCACCATAACAACAATCGTATTGGCAACCGTGGTTGACTTCTTGAGCAATGAACATGGGAAGAGGGGACGTCGAAGCCATCCTACCCAAAGGGGAATCATCCCCAAGGCAAGAAGCTACCACCATCCCTATGCTTCATTTGCCGGGGGGATCATGTACCCAAACAAAAATAAAATCAACACCTTGCTCGCTTGGGAAAAGGAAAAGGATGAGCCAACAAAGCAACAAGAGCCATAATGACAAGAAGTATGACTCAAGACCGTTAACATAGTCGACCCGACAAAGGCGGTGAAAACTCCAGCTTCACCCAAGAAACCATCCGCGAGCACGATAAGCCTGGCGTTCGTGGAAGTCAAGTGTATTTCAGATCATGCAAAATGACGTTGATGCCAAGGTTGACATCAGTGCATTGAATATCTTCATGTCAAGCAAAGCAGCAAAGTGGTTGGAGTTGCGTGTAGAACCAAACGGGCGACAATTTAAATTAGCTAACTTAGAAGGCAAGTTTACTATTAGCGTAACTCGAAAGGTGGATCTTCAAATCAGTGGGTGGTGTGGCAAACTCCCCATTGACATCATTTTTACTAGATGATTATAACCTCATCTTGGGGTTGAAGTTCTTCAACAAAGCTAAAGTGATGGTCGACGTACAAGGTAAGGCAATGATCATCACTAACCCAAACTACCCAGCAGTGGTGCTAC
Organism: Psidium friedrichsthalianum; assembly: GCA_019149425.1. NCBI lineage: Eukaryota > Viridiplantae > Streptophyta > Magnoliopsida > Myrtales > Myrtaceae > Psidium > Psidium friedrichsthalianum. The sequence continues at coordinate 5,123 of JAGVVM010002251.1, forward strand.
TGATCTTCGAATTAGCCAATACCAAGAGCATCAACACGATTCGAATCGTGGACAACGAGTTGAGCATAGACAAGCTCGTGGCCAAGCAAGCACAACATTCTTCCGACAAATCAAGGGCAGGAGAGGGGCGTACATCATCCCCATACGAGGTGCTGATCCATGTCTTGTGTTCCGAAGTGGCCACATAGCCAGGCGACATGGACGAAGCTGAACCAGTGAAAGAATCATTAGCGAATCCCCTAAGGTTTGCACAACGCGCGGTCGATGGGTCATGAAGCGAAGAAAATAGCGAAGTCAAAGGAAGGATCGCCAGCCATTGACTCAAGTGAATGATCTCGGGATAGGAGTATTGAGGACATCGCTCGATGTAGTATGGGAGAATATCATTGTCTGGCTAAATCCTCAATCGAGGATGAATCGTCACACGATTAATCAGCCATGCCATAATTCATTCAACAAATCAATGCATGGCTGTTCATGTGGATTAACCAACATCAATCCCACTCGACTGAGCATCAGCCAAGACAATTGAGTGGGCAGATCGGTGAGATCATCAATGTGTGAATCGCTGGACGATGCAGCGGACAAACGTGATGGATCTATGCACGATGTACAGATCATACAACCTGACTCAATATATGATACACTGCTCAATCAGGAAGAAACAAGGAACGATGTAGCGCTCGTTCGACATGAACCATTATACGATACATGATTCATGTAGCATGATGTCGTGAATCGTGCAAGCAAATGACCCAAGCGGTCGACATAGCCACATGAGCCACCGAGTGAGCGAGCGAGAATACGAAGGGACGTTGAACCCCTCACCTTCTAAAGGGCCTTCTAAAATATGCACGGGGCAGTCCACTACATCATTCGACCATGGGGAGCCGAAGATACTCACTAAGGAATGAACCATGCAAAACAATGCCCAAGGATCTATGTAATACATGACAAATGAATAAGACGAATAGAAGAGGACGAAATTGGTAGGCCAAGGGGTCAAATGAATTGGCCTCTCTTGTATTAAAATAGGGGTGAAACCCCCATATTGGAACATAACTTGTACACATCATTCACCAAACAATATAGTATTCTCGCCCCCAAATCTCTCTCTCTCTCTCTCTCTCTCTCTCTCTCTCTCTCTCTCTCTCTCTCTCTCTCCACTGATCATGAGTGTTAGTGTGTGTGAACAATCCTCAGGCTAAGGCTTGATTTGTGCAAACATCTCTGAGTCACCACACAGTCATGGTTCAAGCACCGCTACGTGACATCTGTCTTTGGTCCTCTTCCAGAACCAACGCCCCCCCCCCCCCCCCCCCACCCAAAAAAAAAAACTCTCTCAAGCTCTCCAGAACTCCCTCTCTTGTTCTTCTTTTGCTTTCTTTTCTCTCCATTCTACCAAGAAACTGGGCAAGGATGAGGATTATTGTAGCATCCTACGAACCAACTTCCTCAATTTGTTGTCGTCTTAGACATAATGTCCAATTACTATCGCAGAGAGTCGTAATTGAAATTGATATTATACTTATAAATGAATGTTTTTCAAAATCAATCGCTCAGTATCATCAAAGAAAAGTTTATAGGCGAGAGGTGACTCGCTGCTTAATTAGTCCTAAATGACTAGGGAATAGATAAATGGATTAGAAAGTTGACTCATTGTGAAATGTGCTTGCAACAAGTGAAAGCGGATTCAGCCGAAGTCCATGTTTCTTTATGAAGTCATCGCAAAAGATACTCACGATGGCCTATGGAGGGTGACCAATGGAAAACGACAGATGGTTCAATCTACAAAAAATGCACGATGTCATAGTGAGTAGGACGATCAACTAAATGAAAACATTTGCCTTAGGAATGGTCCCCATGAATTCAAGACCCCATGGTTCAATCCCACGAATATGAGTAAGTGGTATAGTAGAGAAATTGCGCCACCTCAAAATTTCTTGAAAGTGATGTGGGTCGGAAATATATTACGAGGCTGAAGTCGTTTGAAAATCCACATAGTATTAATACGTACATATGTAAATAAGGAGGATAAAAGAGCAGCAAACTAGAATGGCGGTGGACTATACATAAATTGGGAATGGAGAAGGGGGTTGCCATGCATAAGTCTTATTCATGATAGAATATAAGAAAATAAAACACTTGGAAAGCAACCAGTTATAATCCCACTAGAAATATGATTATTGGAGACTTGGGAAAATGGAGCTCATCATTCCTTGGAGATTTCGTGTAATCTGCCCATGAAGAGAGAGAGAGAGAGAGAGAGAGAGAGAGAGAGAGGGGAATTCCCTTATTCCCTTTGGGCGTGTGAATGTGGAGTTGGAGAGAACCCTCTCGATGTGATTGAGGAATTCAAGTCACTGAGACTACTAGCCGCTAATTTCACTAGAGACCAAGCCACGATTCCGTCATCACCTCTAAACCAGGCGAGTAAACCTACTCTCTCTCTCTCTCTCTCTCTCTCTCTTCTCTCTCATGGCAGATTACACGAAATCTCCAAGGAATGATGAGCTCCATTTTCCCAAGTCTCCAATAATCATATTTCTAGTGGGATTATAACTGGTTGCTTTCCAAGTGTTTTATTTTCTTATATTCTATCATGAATAAGACTTATGCATGGCAACCCCCTTCTCCATTCCCAATTTATGTATAGTCCACCGCCATTCTAGTTGCTGCTCTTTAATCCTCCTTATTTACATATGTACGTATTAATACTATGTGGATTTTCAAACGACTTCAGCCTCGTAATATATTTCCGACCCACATCACTTTCCAAGAAATTTTGAGGTGGCGCAATTTCTCTACTATACCACTTACTCATATTCGTGGGATTGAACCATGGGGTCTTGAATTCAATGGGGACCAATTCCTAAGGCAAATGTTTTCATTTAGTTGATCGTCCTACTCACTATGACATCGTGCATTTTTTGTAGATTGAACCATCTGTCGTTTTCCATTGGTCACCCTCCATAGGCCATCGTGAGTATCTTTGCGATGACTTCATAAAAGAAACATGGACTTCGGCTGAATCCGCTTTCACTTGTTGCAAGCACATTTCACAATGAGTCAACTTTCTAATCCATTTATCTATTCCCTAGTCATTTAGGACTAATTAAGCAGCGAGTCACCTCTCGCCTATAAACTTTTCTTTGATGATACTGAGCGATTGATTTGAAAAACATTCATTTATAAGTATAATATCAATTTCAATTACGACTCTCTGCGATAGTAATTGGACATTATGTCTAAGACGACAACAAATTGAGGAAGTTGGTTCGTAGGATGCTACAATAATCCTCATCCTTGCCCAGTTTCTTGGTAGAATGGAGAGAAAGAAAGCAAAAAGAAGAACAAGAGAGGGAGTTCTGGAGAGCTTGAGAGAGTTTTTTTTTTTGGTGGGGGGGGGGGGGGGGGGGGGCGTTGGTTCTGGAAGAGGACCAAAGACAGATGTCACGTAGCGGTGCTTGAACCATGACTGTGTGGTGACTCAGAGATGTTTGCACAAATCAAGCCTTAGCCTGAGGATTGTTCACACACACTAACAACTCATGATCAGTGGAGAGAGAGAGAGAGAGAGAGAGAGAGAGAGAGAGAGAGAGAGAGAGAGAGAGATTTGGGGCGAGAATACTATATTGTTTGGTGAATGATGTGTACAAGTTATGTTCCAATATGGGGGTTTCACCCCTATTTTAATACAAGAGAGGCCAAATTCATTTGACCCCTTGGCCTACCCAATTTCGTCCTCTTCTATTCGTCTTATTCATTTGTCATGTATTACATAGATCCTTGGGCATTGTTTTGCATGGTTCATTCCTTAGTGAGTATCTTCGGCTCCCCATGGTCGAATGATGTAGTGGACTGCCCCGTGCATATTTTAGAAGGCCCTTTAGAAGGTGAGGGGTCAACGTCCCTTCGTATTCTCGCTCGCTCACTCGGCGGCTCATGTGGCTATGTTGACCGCTTGGGTCATTTGCTTGCACGATTCACGACATCATGCTACATGAATCATGTATCGTATAATGGTTCATGTCGAACGAGCGCTACATCGTTCCTTGTTTCATCCTGATTGAGCAGTGTATCATATATTGAGTCAGGTTGTATGATCTGTGCATCGTGCATAGATCCATCACGTTTTCCGCTGCATCGTCCAGCGATTCACACATTGATGATCTCACGATCTGCCCACTCAATTGTCTTGGCTGATGCTCAGTCGAGTGGGATTGATGTTGGTTAATCCACATGAACAGCCATGCATTGATTTGTTGAATGAATTATGGCATGGCTGATTGATCGTGTGACGATTCATCCTCGATTGAGGATTTAGCCAGACAATGATATTCTCCCATACTACATCGAGCGATGTCCTCAATACTCCTATCCCGAGATCATTCACTTGAGTCAATGGCTGGCGATCCTTCCTTCGACTTCGCTATTTTCTTCGCTTCATGACCCATCGACCGCGCGTTGTGCAAACCTTAGGGGGATTCGCTAATGATTCTTTCACTGGTTCAGCTTCGTCCATGTCGCCTGGCTATGTGGCCACTTCGGACACAAGACATGGATCAGCACCTCGTATGGGGATGATGTACGCCCCTCTCCTGCCCTTGATTTGTCGGAAGAATGTTGTGCTTGCTTGGCCACGAGCTTGTCTATGCTCAACTCGTTGTCCACGATTCGAATCGTGTTGATGCTCTTGGTATTGGCTAATTCGAAGATCAGTAGCACCACTGCTGGGTAGTTTGGGTTAGTGATGATCATTGCCTTACCTTGTACGTCGACCATCACTTTAGCTTTGTTGAAGAACTTCAACCCCAAGATGAGGTTATAATCATCTAGTAAAAATGATGTCAATGGGGAGTTTGCCACGCCACCCACTGATTTGAAGATCCACCTTTCGAGTTACGCTAACAGTAAACTTGCCTTCTAAGTTACCAAATTTAAATTGTCACCCGTTCGGTTCTACACGCAACTCCAACCACTTTGCTGCTTTGCTTGACATGAAGATATTCAATGCACTGATGTCAACCTTGGCATCAACGTCATTTTGCATGATCTAAAATACACTTGACTTCCACGAACGCCAGGCTTATCGTGCTCGCGGATGGTTTCTTGGGTGAAGCTGGAGTTTTCACCGCCTTTGTCGGGTCGACTATGTTAACGGTCTTGAGTCATACTTCTTGTCATTATGGCTCTTGTTGCTTTGTTGGCTCATCCTTTTCCTTTTCCCAAGCGAGCAAGGTGTTGATTTTATTTTTGTTTGGGTACTTGTTGATGATCCCCCCGGCAAATGAAGCATAGGGATGGTGGTAGCTTCTTGCCTTGGGGATGATTCCCCTTTGGGTAGGATGGCTTCGACGTCCCCTCTTCCCATGTTCATTACTCGAGAAGTCAACCACGGTTGCCAATACGATTGTTGTTATGGTGAGAATCAGCTCCCCCACCATTTTCCCTTGGACTTGGGCTCATCGTATTGGTGGAGATCAATAAGGGACTTGGCCACAATGAGAGCTTTGACGGCTCTTGCAATCTGTGGCATTCTAACTCCATCTTTGCACACAGTTTGAGCCCATCCATGGATCCTAGTAGGGCTCAAATCGTGAGCCTGTTTAATTGATTTGTAAGTATCGATTCAAGAACTATTTCTTCACAATATATTTTCTAATGCAATTTTTCGAAAAACTTCTTAAATAAGCTAAGCAATAGCTCTCTTGAGAAATTTCGAGATAACTTTCTCGAAAAGTTATGAAATAGTTTATTCTAAAAGTTTCCTAAAGAACATGTCAAGATACTCTCTAATTATTTCTAGTGTAGGAAAAATTCGAGATGTCATACAGGCTAGCGAGGTCTCGCACCGTGCCGTTCATCATTGAATCATCCACACCACCATAACAATGCTACTTTGAACAAGTACATGGTTGTTATCCACACCATGGCTCCTTCGTATGTATTTCCCATGGCGTTAAAGTAATTTTCGACCGCCCATAGGAAGTTTCCCTCCTTTTTGGTAGATCATTTTCCTCGAATGGTTGCGGTTTGGGCACATCTAGCTTTGGGCTTGGCACCACATTGATGACGCCTTATGCCTAAACCGCTTTGCAAGTCTTGAGCTTCTCTTTGAGTTGCTCGAGCTTGTAGTCCGCAGCTGTCTTGTAGGCCACGTAGTTGGCTTTGATGACTACGAGTTTCACTTAAAGGTTACTGCTCAACGTATCCAGGGCGTCAGCCCGATTGACGGCCCTTCTAGCAACAATGTTCAGGCCAGTGTTGAACTCATCATGGAGTCCTTCTTTGAGCTTCTTAAGCGGATTCTTCTCTTCATTGAAGAAGTCGTCCATGAATCCTTCATACTGGTGAGTTTTTCCTCAAACGAGGACGAAGCATTGCGTAAGGTAACTCGATGTTTGTCTTTGTTCTACGAACGAGGGTCCAAGCGTCACAGGCACCCAGCGCGTCTTAGTCATGGGCGACCTTGTCACCAACAGCAACATCAACAATAATAGAGTCTTGTTTAGACAACATTTTCTCGATCACTTGGGATACACCATGAACTTCTTCTCAGCACAGCAACTCATGTCCACCGCCATGACTTGCTCTAATACCATTTGTCATGGGGCGGTATTTGAACCACAACTGTGCCGCGACTCGGGGATGTTTAGGTGATGTTCGCTCGAATCAAGCTGTGGCTCGAGGATTGTTCACACATGCTCACAACTCATGATCGGTGGAGAGAAAGAGCGTGAACAGGGAGAGAGATATCCGGGAAGAGAACGCTATATTGCTTGGTGAATGATATGTAAAAAGGTGTGTTCCAATGTGGGGGGTTTCGCTCCTATTTATAAGACAAGAGTAGGCAGATTCATTTAGCCCCTTGGCCTATTTAGTTTCATTCTTTTCTATTCATCTTATTCATTTGTCTTGCATTACATGGAAACTTGGGCATTGTCTTGCATGGTTTATCCCTTAGTGAGTCTCTTCGGCCCCTCTACGGTGGAATGATATAGTGGACTACCCCATGGATGTTCTAGAAGGCCCTTTGAAAGGTGAGGGTCGACGTCCCTTCATATTCTCGCTTGCTTGCCTAGTCACTGGTGTGGCTGTGCTGATCGCTTGGGTCATTCGTGTGCATGATTTACAACATCATGTTGTATGGATCCTGCATTGTACGCTGGTTCATGTTGACCGAGCACTGCATCGTTCCTTGATTCATATTGATTGACCGGTGCATCATGTATAGAGTCAGGCTGTATGATTTGTGCATCATACATGGATACATCCCATTCATCCACTACATCATGAAACGATTTACGCACTAGTTATCCCGCTAATCGACCTACTCAACAATCTTGGCAGATGCTCAGTTGAGTGGGATCGATGCTGGTTGATGCACACGTTCGGCCATGCATTGGTTTGTGAACGAATCATGGCATGGCCGATTGATTGTGTCACAGTTCATCCTCGATTAAGGATTTAGCTAGACCGTGATATAGGCACAGAAGAAAAAACTTGAGAGGGCTCTATTTTGAGGGCCAAGAAATAGAGACAGACATCGTAAGGTAGAGAGGGTTGACCATCAACCACCATCTATTGACCTCCAACCAGTGACACCATTTTCCTTGCTGAACCAGTTTTGCTATGGCATGAGACTCAACTAGTTGTAAGCAGTCAGGTGAGCATTGACACCGCTTGATCGACGATAAAGGTGGACAGTTGGTTCTTGCAGGAAGCTCGAAAGAGGGGAGAGAGCTCAGAGAGCTCATTTCAGAGATCTTGCAGAGAAAAGAGAGCTCATGAGGAAGTTCAAAGAGGCCTAATTTTGGGAGCTTATTTGAAGTGAGAGACTAGGTGACACAACCAGACATGACTCAATGGACAAAGGCAAACTTGCAGAGCTCATCCTTCCTCAGCTAGCTGAGCGACTCCCAACCAACAGTGTTTCTCCAACAAGGTAAGCTAAAGCCCCTTATTGTTGCCTTGTTTGTCTGGACGGAGCTCGCCGTTATTCGGTTAGCATGCGTTATAAATATGCAATATGTTGTTTCTTTGCTGCTATTATGTTGCTCAATCCTTATTTATTGTCCAATTCAGCTTGAGTTTGAGTAAATGAGCTAGAATCTTTCCCTTAGCCAGCGTCCCAATGTGTTCACTAGAATACCTTAGTGAATGTGGTTATAGTTTATGTATGTTTCTTCGTCGCTTTCCTTTCTAGGCAGTGGTGTTAGCTTTTGGTGTTAGTTGGTGCTCTATAGGCATCGGCATGACCGATGATGTCGATCAAAGGCAAGCATTGGTTCAATCATTCTTGTTGCTTGTTGTCCTGATGATTGTCAGGTTTTTTGGCAATGTTGGCTTGAAGTGGTCGACAAAGCCAGTTTGGTGTTGTGATCGGAGGGAGTCCCCAGCATTAGTTGTTCTCTGGCGAGGACTGCAAGTGGCTGTAAACAGAGTCAGGTTTGGATTGCTTGTCTCTGGTCACTTGGGGGAAGAAGACAATGCAATTGGGTCTAGCCTATTTAGCTGGCTAGTGACTCTTTCATTTAGGCCGTTCGTGGGTTGGACTGAGGAAAGGGCAAGATCTATTTCTTGGTTGGTCCTTTCTTAAGCTAAATTAGGTTACGTTGATAAAGAAGTAGGTGGACTAGGCCATGGACTTGGGCCTGTTTGTTCCTTTTTAATTTCTTAGGCTTTTAACCCAGACTAGGTTTGTGATTGAGCCTAGTCATGGCATGCAACCTCTTCTGTGGGCCTGAAGGCCCAAGTTGTAGAGGCCTAGGGTTTGGTCCAGCTCAGGGGTCGGGTCCACTGGCCTGATCCCTTAACATGAAGAATCCTAGAAAATAAAAAATAGAAAATGGGTAGGAAAATGCCTTTGCTTGCTTATTTTTCTAGTTAAATTCACATGACTTAGTTAGATTTTGCATGTGAATGTCTTGGTGAATGATTTGATTCATGATGCATATCTCGGTGGATAGATTAGTATGGTGATCAAGGTTTAACTAGAAATGTTCAATTTGTCCTTTAATTTGTTGAACTTTTTTTAATTATCTGCTTTGAGTGAATGGATGTTTTAAATTCTTGAATGCGTGAAAACGATATTCCACTGTGACGATCGATGGTGATGCTCATGAGATTTGATGATAGTGGTGGACCGATGTATAGTCCTATCTGATTTCTATACATCCGATCATGTCTCGGGTTTGATAATTGGGATTGTAACTCATATTGATTGGCTTGCATGTCTACATTCCAGTCAGTAATTAATTGTTTTCCATATTTGAGTATTTATTTACAACATTGCATTTCGATAAATTGCCTTTTGATCGCTTTCCTTAATGCTAAGACTAGGATTAAGTAGATAATTGCACAAAAATTATAGAAAATCATTATGCATGATCATCTAGTACTAGTTAGATTCCTATTGGCTTTGAATGATAAATCGAATGTGTGGTCACCTTAGGAAATATCGACTGATTAGGTACCAAAAGGGTGCTGATTAGATCATTAGCATAAATAAGTCCTCGAGCTTAGATACTCTAGTTGCGTAGGAATCGAGATAATCATTTTTAACATTCAAAAGGAGTCTCGACGTGTTATAAAGAACTTGAGGTTGATCATCGACTTTAAGATATCTCTTTTGGACGACTTGCATAAGTGCATCTTTAACTTGTGAAAATAGGCCAAATAATTAAATTGTTGTTCATACTTGTTTACTCATTAGACATTCAACGAGCAAGGTTAGCGGTCATTCTCAAAGGATGTGATTCCAAATCAAGACCCCAGTTCTAGGGGGTCTGCTCGTCGATATTGAGCCCGAATTCAGATGTCACAAGTATTTGCTCAACAATAACTCACTAATTAGAACTCACCACTCAATAATTTCAAAGCATCCTGAGGTTTCAATAAAATAGAGTCTATCTTAGCTGCATCTTGCTTTTGCTTATCTGACTTTAAATTTGTAGTTCACCAACAGTAGATAGGATATCTCAAATCCTTTGGATTTCTTATCCTATCCTATCCCATCTAATCTTATCTTAATTAGAAGTCCAAATGACTAACCTCAGCCTTACTACCTTGGCCCCCTAGATGATGCCAAACCAGGCCATCCCTAGCCGAGTTTTCCCTATTTTCTGCTTGCTTTGAGTCTAGTCATAGGTTTCTATCGTTGTAGCATTACATCCTCAAAACTATGGACTTGTTCCACTTGAAAAGATTACTCTTTGTTGCCTTGAGCACTCAGCTTCTATGTCATCAGTGCTCGACTAGTGTTGAGGCACACACTATGCACGTGTGTATGTGTGTGTACATATATAATCAAGGAAAGAGCCTAAACGCTTTTATCTATAATCCGAGTTATGCAAAACTAGATTAAATTGTTTTTTTTTTATTTTTTATGATTATGACATAGGAAAAGTGATCCTTTGCCGCAGTTGGAAGAAAGTGTCCAATAGTTTTTTTTTTTTTTGTGGGGACCTTCTGAGTTCTCCAGAGTCCTTTTTAGCTAAATGTCATGTTACAACCGAATACATCATGTAGTTTAAAATTAAGGTATAATTATTAGACAAAAATAGTTGCTGAAGATATTAACATCAGAAATAACTAGTTATCGAAATAAAAGTTCAGTATGGTTAAAAATAGTTGAGTGAAATACACTATGGACAAGTCAAACTCTATAAACTTTTTGTTTTCTCCCGAATTTATACAAAAGGATGACTAGTATTCTTGTCAATAGTTGTTCTTCCAAAGACAAACTACAAAAACAAAATATGAAGAAACAAGAAACCATTTGCTTTACCGATTAAAATTATCAAAAAAAATCTTAAATTTCAATTTAGTCATAAATTTTTTGAAGATTTATCAATTTAGTTTTAAACCTTTCAATTTATCAATTTAGTCCTAAAATTTTTGAAGTTTTGTCATTTTAGTCATAAATATATATTTGAGAAATTAGCCGGAAGGACTAAATTGAAAATTCATTAAAAGATTTTAGGACTAATTTGACAAATCATTAAAGGTTTATGACAGAATTGACATAATTGAAATATTTATAACTGCATTGATAAGTTGTCAAAAGATTTAGGACTGAATTAGTATAATTCAAAATTAAATTGGCTGCCGATTTATGATTTTTTTTTTTACTATTGTCCCGCTTTATTAAGAGGCAAGTCTATCCATTAATTCGATGAAAATGAAAGCTACTCGCTTGTTTTATGTGAAATGAAAGTGACCCACATAAGTTTCATTTCTTACGAAAGCTCTACGTGTGCCGCACTCGCAGACCATAATGCTACTATAGAATTCTTGATTGCATTGTCGATTCAGGGCGGAATCTAGCTCGGTACCTCCTGCTTTCGTTTTGATTCTTGAAGTTCCAACCCCATTTTACCCTACCGCCACTGGTAAGCAAAAGCTTGAATTTTGAACGGAAATTTTTTTCAAAACAAAACAAGATCTAACCTTGAACGGTCGCTGCGTCTGATGCAATGGCGCCTGCGTTAGGTAGCGTCTTTAATCACCTTCTTTCATTGTCTTTATGGGTGTTGGTTGGTTGATGGCGTAATCTTCTCTTCCCAACAATCGTCGCGTTGTGGGTGTTTCTTAGTACTTTAGTGGAGAGGGCGATGTACGTGAGAGTCTCTGCGAAGGGGGTTTCATGGGGTTTTGATAGTGGAGTGACTATGTGGAGGTCACTGGTTGGGTCGTCGTCCTCATTGTTCTTGCTACTTTTTGTCTTGAACCGCTCTAATCTTCTGCATTGTGGCTTCTCTGGGAGCTTCAGCTCTGAACATGGGCGCTTGAGTTCGGGATTGGCAGCGCATTCTGGCTACTTGCTTCGATATTCCCAAGTGCTTCTTGCCAGGTGGTGTAAGATTTGCTTGGATGAGATACTATGTAACTGGTTTAATCTGTGCTTGTTGTTGCCTACTGTGTGTGAAAACCATAAAAAGGCTGTTGTTTATGAGCTCACATGGGCCTTTATAGAAGCATTTATAGGCACCCGTTAGACACAAGAGAGATGATGATGAACGTATGCTGATTGATGGATATTTTAGGTCCCAAGACGTTTGAATGTGCTGAAAACTCTGTGCAGAAAAGTAGGTAATTCGCCGAGGCAAGTAGATCGACACCCATGATGGCTCAGAGTTCAAACTTGACAAAGGACTATCGCGTTGAAGGCCAGTGGAACAAGAATTCACATTTCCAGCAAAATCTGCACCTTTCAATAACTGCCATGCTTCCACCATTGTTGAGGTTCTTCACGAGACATTTTTGCTCTATTTGCATTGTCTCCCATCTAAAATTCACATAAAACATGTGGTGTTTTTGGATTTTTGCAGGTTAACAAAAATCACTTTTTGGTTGCTTATTTTGGAGGTGCAAACGAGGGGGCACCTGATGTCAAGATATGGTTGCAGAGATACAGGGTAATATAGAATGTTAAATCTTGCATTCACCCTATGCAGCAAAAATGAGGAATCTCAAATTGTGGACATTTTTTTTTTTTTATCTTGTTAAGCTTCATCTTTGGTTACTACCTTGGCCTGGCCTACATCCCAAATCACAACATTTTCTTCTAGCTAAATTTTTATGTACCAAGAGCTATGAACATGTGACAATGAAAAGTAATTATTTCGAAAAAAAATGGTGCAGAATGGGCGCTGGCATTCGCCAATAATGGTTGATGAACAAGAAGATGTTCCAATGTGGAATCCTGTCTTATACAAACTTCCATCAGGGGAGCTGTTGCTGTTCTACAAGATAGGGCAGATTTTCAAAGGTAAATTCAAATCTGAACTGAACAATGCTCATGATATAGATTAGATTCAGATTAAAGTCATTGTGGTTTAGTTATCTTGGCCTTTATTGTGCGCAAGCTTTACCCTTCAATTTAATTATCTGGAGAAAATGAAGTGTGACGACTTAAGCTGTCATTTTCTTTATATAGTTTATGAAGTGCAAGACCTAAAATTCATAGCTTTTTAAAAAAAATTTGTTCGGTAATTAAGTTACTTATATTGCACATAAAACCAAGATCATGGTGGACTAATCCCTTCAACAAGCCCAAATAACAAGTCACAGCCCCAGTCCAAACCATATGTACAACTTCAAAAAACAGACAAGTCATATAGTCACAACAGCCAGAACAATATCATGCATGGCACAAGACTAATTGCATCCATTCAAGGAGATCAAGCAATAGACATGGAAACCAAGCATCCCGACTCATAAATTCTTCTATCAGCGGGAGACAAGCTTATCTTCTTCTCAGCAAAATAAAAATCATCTTTGCTCAAGCTGAAAATAACATTTTACTATATCAATCAGAGGGGTGGATCAATGATGAAGAGCTTCATTCCTTTCTTTTTGAAGGTATTAGATAGCCCCATTCCAGGACAATTTCAATAATAACTTGGCAAAAGCTTTGCCTTTCGTCATCTGCAGTATCCAGTCCACCTCAAATTCCAACCTGTAGCCAGTAGAAAAATATCCATCAACTGAAGCAGGAAGGTTAAACAGCACTGGAGAACGAACATGCTATGAAGAGATGATAACTTGATTCAGAATCCACCTTGCAAAATAGACACTGATTAGCCAAGGAGCACTACTTATTAAATCTGTCCAAGTAGACAGTTTGTTGAGCAAAGCTGGCCAACAGATAAGAGGAAATTCAGAAACATTTGAGTAAACCAAATGAGGTTATGCTCTAGACATTTTCCTTCTTGTTCCTCACCAGATTCTGAGCAACACACTGAGCAAGAAATTGGAGCCAGTGAATACAATTCGATCAGGCATAGCAGAGCATCGAAACATGAAAGACACATAGAGCTTGTATTTCTACCAAGAAACTTAGACCTTGCAGGAGGCCAAACCCACTCATTCCCAGATACAACCTCTGGAACTTAAGCATGATATTTCCAGTAGAATCATACACAAGTCTTCTAGGAAATACATCCAAAAAACCCTTTAGAGTGCCAATTATCAGAACACGAGGAGGTACTCCTGCCATCACCATTCAGATTTTCATTTGATGTTGTAATGGATCTAACCTTCAGTAATTTCCTCTAAACATCAGTGCTTTCACTAGTAGTTTGGACACAAACTATATGTGTCCTTCTGAGTGGGAATATTCCTTCCAGATATTCTATGCCACGGTTGCTTTTTTAGTTATAACCCTCTTTTAAAGGGGCTGGTTGCTTTGTAGTCGCAACAGATTGTACAACTTCTCTTGTCACTGTTGCTTTCTTTGTTAACTGTTCCACACTCAAATCATCTTGCAATATGGTCTAATCTCATCATTGTCGAGAGGCATATGACATGTCCGATTATGGAAAGGAACATTTTCTTTCACGGATATGCCTGGTGGTGGTGGTTACATGGTTTTAGTTGGAACAGGTGAATTCTGAAGGAGCTAAGACTTAACATAGTTAGCCTTATGGATAATGTCGTAACTGAAGTTGTTGTTCACTTGAGATTGTGTAGATGGGTGCTGTTTCTGTCGTTGCCATTCGAGGACTTGTATGCATATGGCCTGTGTTTGATATATTTTTTTTCCTATTAATTGATTTTATTTTGTCAGTCGCAGTTATTCTTTCATCTATCTTGACCTCCATAATATATTCCTTGTGGCTTTATGTGGTCTGGAGATTGCTTTTTGTACAACTGTTCCTGACCATATCCTTGGGAAAGAGATGAAGCTCGGCATAGAAATTTATTTTCATTCTTGAAGGCAAAATTTTAATACACTAGATACAGAGACTACACATACAGACCTTTCCGTCCCTGAAGCATGTGATTTTAAATGACCAAAAAGGCTGTGCAAGCTATATTCAAAAGAAGCTGCTGTAGTCATGGGACTTCCTGTGTGGAACTGGGGAATCTAGTTGTTCAAGGTGGACTATGGGTGTATTGAAACTTCTACTATTACATGTCTCGAGGTGTTTATGATGTTACTTTAACATACCTCTTCTTTTATATCATACAATGGGTAGTCTTGAGACAAGACGTGAGTTATTCTTTATGCTGAATCTTATTCTTTGTGCACTGATGAAGAGTGGTGTAGATGAATGTGCATTTTTAAGAAGTGCCCAGAATTACATAACCAACAGTTCTTGGGATAAAGAACAAAATTGAAATTTTTCATTTCCTTTCTTCTTGTTGATTTGACGAATACGTGCATGGACAAGTTGCAGATGTTTCTTTCTTTGGCTATGACGATCTTCTGATACGGGGGGAATGGAAGCACGAGTATATTCAGTATCTTGTCAAATTTGTCAATGCCACCTAAGTTTAAGGGCAAAATTCATATGTCAGGAATAATTGCTTTCATGCTTTATGCATGGAAAATTGGGTGATCTACTATCATCTTCTGCACGAGAAATAACTGTGTGGAGATGAGCATGCTTTGCCTGTTATTCATTGCTCAAGAAAGCTTAATGATTTATACCTCAGACCAAGTTTGTGTGGTTCAAGCTGAGGAAAAATTAGAAGAATCTCGTTTAAAATAGTTTGGATGTATAAATGATAGTTTTCAGATGCTCTAGTAAATAGCTGACTTTATGTTGCAGGCACCGGGTAAAGGGGTAGCAAAAGACCTGAAAAGATGTGTCCCAAACTTCTTAGTAGATTATGCACCTGTGCACGTTCATCACTTGGATTTTAAGGAACATACAGTGCTAAACTGAGGTGAACGGTGCAAAAGTATGGTGCCAAACCAAGGCGAATGGTGCAAGAGTATGCATTAATCTGAAACCACTTAATGGGAAAAGGGTTTGGATGTTGTTGGTGTTAATTCTTTTAGCACTTCAAACTAGTTTTTTCCCTGCTGCACATTTTTGTACAGTAAGTGGTAGAAAACAGTGGCATGCTGGTATTCATACAAGGTCTCATCATTTTTCTTGCTCTATTTTGTGTCATTCACTTAACATGAAAATGTGGTCATAGTTTGGTATTTGTGTGCCTACATGGATGTAACAATTAGTATGCATCGTTTTCAGTTTTTATAGATCCCTAACTGTCGTGCAAATCAAATCGTAACTGGACAGCATCAAGAGTATTGTATATCCTTTCAGATTACACCAACATATGGTTCTATACACCAATAAGACATTGTTGCGTCTGTAAAAGATTTCTATTGCAACTCCTAAGATCTTCTTATTGAAGTTTAGATGGAGCGGATGCATGAAAAGATCTCATAACCAAGGTGTCAGCTGGTCTGAACGAGAACAACTTCCACCAGGCATATTAGGACCAATCAAGAATAAGGTACAAGATGTAATTTATATATAAGCTTATGTATTTCTTTACGAATTATGTGAGCCAAAATTCTGAAGTCAACCTTACGTGTACAACATCACTCTGTGCCTCTAAATCTTCTGCAGCCTATCTTGCTTGATAATGGACACTTGCTATGTGGATCCTCAGTGGAAAGTTGGAATTCTTGGGGTGCATGGATGGAGGTCAGACTTTTAATCTCTCATATCTTCGAGATTGCAGTAAGTCTAGGGAATTTTTGTCATAAATGCGTTATGCATTCATACAGATCACTCCAGATGGCGGTAGAACATGGAGGAAGTATGGCCCAATTTACATAAAGAATGAGACTCTTAGTGTGATCCAACCAGTTCCCTACAAGACTGCAAGAGGCACCCTGCGTGTTCTATTACGATCGTTCAGTGGAATTGATCGAATTTGCATGTCAGAATCCCATGATGGGGGCATGAATTGGGGTTATGCAGAATTTACTGAACTCCCAAACCCAAACTCAGGTTTATTGCCAATTTTTTCCGGCATAACTTAGAATGTTTCTCAATTTGATTGAAATGATCTCTTATTATTGAGAACATCAATTTTTTGTGCCCATTTGGTGAGCAAACTACTAGAAATGTGGGGTCTTTGTTTGCCATGAAAAGGATGTCCAGATCATGTTGGTCATCCACTTTGAATGGTCTATCGGATATATCAAAATATGTTTGCTTGTGTATCTATCTGTTAGCACAAGGTGCTTCATCATTTCAAGAACTAATGAGCTGAAGATATCCAATGCTTCACTTGATCAATGATAGATGGAATATTTGATAAGCAGACAAATTACCAATTCATTGTGATGGTTGTCTCTGAACTTACCAAATTAAGCAAATGATGCCATTGACTGCTGATTTTTCAAATTTGGCTTTGGAACTTCCGTTGATGCTCCATTTTGAAATTCCCTTTTAGTTTTCAAATGCCAGAGAGACAAGTATCCGCCGTAATAGCAACCTTCCCTTCATTCCAAAAGCTAAAGGACTAGTTTCTTTGTTTTGGCTAGGTATTGATGGGGTTAAGCTGGAGAATGGCCTTCTCATAGTTGCTTACAATACAATTTCAAGGGGCATACTCAAAGTTGCTGTATCCTTGGATGATGGTGATTCTTGGCACGAAGCCCTAACCCTAGAAGAAAACTTAGAGATGGAGTTTTCATATCCTGCTGTCATCCAGGCCAGTGATGGATCGGTTCACATTACCTATACATATAACAGAACCCAAATTAAGGTATCAACTCGCATGCTCACTTCTAAAGTTGTTCTTTACTCTTTCTGCTTTACTACATTTGGCTTTTGACTTGCATATCTCTGTCAGAGTATTTACACTTTTCTTTTTGACTGAGAGGTGCAATCTTGTATATTGCTATGCAGCATGTTGTTCTTCATGTTAATTGACTGACGGTGATCCTGTTGGAATGAAAGCCAGTAGGTATGTCTCTTCCTCTCACATAAATGATTGGTTTCTATAATCCTTATGGATTATACATCCAGGTCATTTCTAATTTAGTTGTTCCGTCTCTTAATAAATGATTGGTTTTGTCAAAAGTAGCATTTAGATGCATAACTGTTCTGTGCAAATCAATGTCTATTTTTCCTGACCATGCAAGTGGATTGTAAATCGGTATTTGCTTAGTCATTCTGTTATACAAGTGAATAGCAATCTTTGCATTGCCAATTCATTGAAACAGCAAATGACAATGCTCTTAGGCAAATATCCCTATGCAATATTTCATAGAATCTGCAAGTTCGAGTTTATCGAATAGTACTAAGATTGAATATTGTTGAGATGGTCTAGGAAGATTCCTTCGTCCTTCATCTTATGCAGAAAGCACAAGTAATTTTCTAGCTACATGACTGACCATTCAGACTATGTGAAGGTGGATTTTGTCTTGACTATTTACCTGTCCCCATATTCAATGTCATTGCTAGTCAGACAAAAATGGGGGACCTCATTTGTATAGTATAGGTTAGTTTGAATCTAGTTTCTCTAACATTGAGAAGCACGTATGCTTTCTGTGCTTTGAACAGCTAAAGCAGTGTGACTTCGACTTTTTGGAAGGAGTAAGATAAAATTGGCAGGGTCCAACAATATGTGCTCATATGGAGTTGTATCACAGTTACTTGAAGGAGGAATACCTTATGCTTGCCAACCAACATTTTTCTGTCCAGAGACATGAGCTTCCGTGACTAAAAGACTGTACTACATGCACACTTATCTAGTGCGTGCTATCTATTTTTGAGGCTCATGGTCCTAAATTTCGATTTAGTGACCTCTAGCCATCTTGTCTGGGGATTAGCTTGTCTCCTTTTAAGTAACGAGACTGGGAGTTGAGAAATTGACTTTGTTGGTCAAGCTCTTCTAAGCAAATGGTTTTGAATGCACTTGGAAGTGAATCTTTCCTAATGAAGGCTGATGACCACGATAATGACTTAACTGTAGTTGGGACTTTAGCACTATCTGATGTTTGAGGTCCACCTAATCTGGAACTGGAAAGAGGTAAGAATTGTATATCGAGCTTTGATATGTCCAAAATATGGATAAGCAACATAAGTTTAGCCTGACATAATTTGTGGGAAATAAACCATTCCATGAATGAAGATTTGGAGACTTGGGCATATACAGCGTGGAAGGTAAGGTACCATCGTTTGGTGAATGCCTGATTATGATGGTGAATAGAGAGGAGGATGAAGGGTAAAATCAATGGAGCTACTATTAGAGTCGTGTTGTGAGATTTAGGGAAATTATCTTTGGATTGATTGGCGTTTAGATGCAGAAACAGAGTACAATCATTGCAGTTAGTTGTTTACAGTTTCCTGCTTGTGAATTTTGGATGGAAGAATTTACCTTCTGGTTGTTCAACTTTTGTCCCTTGTAAGTGGGTCATGGGGGGACTGTGGTTTATTGAGTTTTTATTCCTCTACATGATGGTTTCTATGGAAACAAGCTTTTTGGTGGGAATCAAGTTTGCACAAACTAAACAGGCTTAAAAGAGGAAAGGGTTATGTGCAAATACTGTCTTTAGCATCTTCTAGGATCGAACCCCGAGTATAACCTGAGATTCCAAAGTATGTATGTCTTTTCTTTTGGTTGAGATGCATTTGCCATGTTGAGACCGTTAGCTTGTCTCTTTATCTTGCGTTGGAAGACGATGAAGTTGTTGTGGCTTCTGAAACAGAGAGATGCTTACATCTTATGCAGGTAAGGCAGAATTAGCTTTGCTTACATCATTCTTAGAGGGACGGTGATATTGAGTAAATGTGGGCTTTATTTTCTCGATACCCTTCTCAGAAGAATATGAGGTGGGCAACAAAGAATAAGCAAAAGGTTGTCAACTAAGGGGTACAGTGTCGGATGGATTTCTGAGACCCTGCTTAACATTGTATAGGGTGGCATCCGTGTAATGGAATATGGACTGTGTTCATGTTTCCCTCCATGTTCGTTTGCCTCATGCTGTATCAATTTGCTGTAGAACCTCTGAATGGTCTAGATTTAATGGTATATTTCTTTGGGTTTCACTGGATAAACATAAAAATTGGGAAGTATAAGGGACAGGAAGGTGAAAGTCTGTTTCATGTGTATATCTAAATGACGAAGCCCTTTTGGGTAATTTGCAATAGTGTGTGAAATTTTGGGACAGGTCCAGAATTCATCCCCTTGTATTGTTCTTGTATTTGGAACCTTAAACATTTATTTTGTTCAATTGACTTTTCTAACTGGCATGGTTTGTGCATTTAAGTTCTTTATTTATTTATTTATTTATTTATTGGTCAATAGCATACTTACTATCTGTTTGAAGAGTGAAATGGTAAGATCAGAAAAGCTTTCAACTTTCATGCTTGCCTGCATCTGTTTTTGGGTTTGCATGACCAAGCATGATGAAGGATCTGACATTTGTAGTAAAAACAAGCCTGATTGTTCTGTCTACGAATTTATATTGCTCCATGAAGTCCCAGCTTGACTTTAGTCTCATTGGCAAGAATATGCTGTTACTGCTGTCGTTGAACAAGTTGGAAGAACACCCTTTGTGAAGCCTTGGGGTCTATTGAAAGCTAAAAACTGGGAGCATGAGAAGAATCTAGAAATGGAAAGATTGATATTATTGAGAGAATACTTGTCTAAACTCAAATGCTCAAGCTCTGGCACGATGACTCAAATTTGTCATACTACAGCTCTCTAAATTCATTTCGAAGTTAATTGGTGCAGCACACATCTGATATTGCATATAGGTAATTGGTATGACTGTATTTGGCATCTATCGTCATTGTACCCAAAGCTTTCTGTCTTGTATATAAGCTAGGAAAGATATTTAATAAGGATTTCATTAACGGTTTCATCAGGATACTTAAACGTCTTTGGAGAGGTAAGAAGGTTTTCTCCCCCTTTTCATGTCAAATTTTTCGGTGACGTGAAGATTTGTCTCACTTTGCCAGTTTCAAGTTTCCTGAAAGTGTAGACGTGTACCATACATGGTTGGCTTAATCGGTGAGCTAGAACCTTTGTTAACAAGACACCCTTAATGATTAATCCGAATCGTGCGTCATGTCTCAGAGAGCTTTAAGAATGAGAAGTTTTGCTATCTGATAGATGATAGTCATGTCAATTTACATGGAAGCCCGTTGATGAGGAGTTGAAGTGAGAAACTGGCAATTCTTCTTACAATCTGTCTTTCTCCCGTGTGATCTTAGCAATGGTTTAGAAAGAAGATGAAGGCTTTTCAAGCAACTCTTCATTAAGGATTTCTTGACGAGCGAATGAGCTCTTCAATTTCGACATCAAGCCTTTCAGTGCAACAGAAAAGAACGGAGCACTCGGAAGAAAACCAGTAAGCTACATTAGAGAAAACAAAGATCTCACTTCAACAATGTCTTTCCATTTTGTCCATAATCATCACACTTTATGTGTGTAAAAGCTTGTAAATTGTCATGTTGATATGCTATAACTAGTGGATTTTGTGGTGTATATGATAAACTATCACAAACGGTACGTATCTTTGTTTATGCAGACAATCCGCTTTGGTTTGTTCCGAAAAATTGCTATAGTTGCCCTTACCCTCTCAGGTAGGCTTTATAGCAGGGCGACAATTCACGTCGTACGCTTGACTTAATGTGTTTTTCATATTCGGCTATGGAAAGTTTACTTTTTAGCCTTGCAGTACTCACTTCTTTCACTTTTAAGATTAGTCCCTCAATATATGATCTCTGGCTTCCGTTGTTAACAAAGGTAACTCGTCTGGAAATATTGAGCAAAAGAAGGAACACAAGCAGCAGCCATCAACACAGGCCAGAAAGAATTAGTACTCTCCAACCTGCAACAGCTCATAGCAATTTTGCGAGAACTGTCTCACTCCGCTTTGTGATCCGAAAGGTTGGGCCTAATGTATTGCCCAAACCTGCCACATCAAGAAATTTTTGAGAAAATTTTGGGGCCAACCTCGAGCTAACGGTCCGGTGGCCAGGGCTTTCTGATGTGAGACTTCTGGCCAAGTTCGGCCATTTACCTCTCGACCTTCTCAGGACGGGCAGGTTTGGGCGGGCAGAGCGAGATGGGCTGCCTGTTGATCACCTCTAGTTACAGCGCTTCACAGCATAACCACATCGCGCGGCGCAATTGGAATACAAACACAGCTATTCCATTCAGACAATAGCCACTGAATTATCAAAGAGTGAACTCAAAGTAATCTATTTTCAAATTCCAAGGAGAGATAATTTGATGGGACAAAACATAAAAGAGAAAAGAAAAGTGGAAACGAAATGGAGAGAGATGGTGTAAATTATGGGTCGATGCAATTGTCAACTCATCGCCGTTGCCAGCAACGTCGCCCATTGGGGAAGATCTCGCCGGAAATGTCACCGGCTGTGGCTGTCTCGCGAGCAATAGGCACTTGGCCATGGTGGGGATTTGGAACGCCAACCATGTTATTCAAGGCCATACTTTATAGTTAAGGACCAACATGACCATTTTTCTAGATGAAAAACCTACATAAGATGTTGGCACTCCAAAGAAAAAAACATTCGACCAAAAAAAAGAACGGAAAAAAATGAAAAAGAAAGACCGTAATGTGAACGTTGAGACGGCTACAACAAGAAAATGAGCTGAATTTCAATAGTGATTATTGTCTTTAAAGATCATTTTCAATTGTAAAATCCCTCAGAACCCCCATATCCCTCTTCCCAATGGGAAGAGTGGCCCATTGGAGAATTCCCCAATGGTTCCATACCATTACTTTCAATATGTCCAAACCGATCTATTATTATCCGGTTGTGACTTAATAAATCGTCAAAGTTTGAATCTAATTTCTCAAGCAAAATCTCATATCGGCTATAAATCATCAAGATAAGCTTAGTTTATATTCAATATTTTTTTGGGTAAATATCCAAAATTTGATCCTCTTTTTCCGTAAATTTAATCAAATTAATCTTTTATCATTGCCTTTTGATTTGGCACTTACTAGCATTAGTCCAACGAGTATAAACTTTTGTAATCAATTTTGTGGACTACAAGCTGTGCCGGGTCCTTAACGCTAGCTATCTACACTAAAATTCTGGGGCCTAACCAAGTCACGAAGGGCAAGAACCTGGTCCGAGGGGGATAATGTTGATAACGGTCGGCGAAGCAGCAGCGACTGTCTCTTCTCGGCCGCTTTGTTCTTCCTCTCCAACATCATCCTCGAAGCAGAGACGATGGGTTTGCAGGGCCGGTTTCGGTACCCAAAGAAAGCCCTCCTTGAAGCTTGGTCTCGTGTCTACCAACAGGTGTAGTAGCATATCGATACTAGTATGAGTTTTTTCCGCTCCAAGAGTCATCAATTCGTATTTCACAATGTGGGATTACTCCAGAGAAAAGAATTTGCCAACTTGGAGCTTTTGGGTGTTCTTTAACAAGAATTCTCGAGGGGATTGATGATTAAATGTGTGGGATTTTTGCTGTTCACTTGTGTTCTAGCTAGCCTTCCTGAAAGCGGGACCAACCATTTTGGACTTGAGATAGTTTTTCTCTTTTTCTCACATTGAAATTGTGGTTGTTGAAGGAAAATAATGTGTTGATCGGCAAAATTTGAGCGAATGCCTGGTTCATTTGTGAGTTATCCATCGTTGCTGGGGATTTGAGCGCATCTCATTTCGGTTGAAGATGCCCTGCAGTTTGGACCATAGCTTTGATGAATTCAAAGTGGGATAAATCTTGTTGAATTAGCATGTAGCTTGTAATTTAACGAAGGGAAACTGTTGCATAGACTAGGCGAGAGTGCTAATGGAAGGTTCTGTGATATTACTGATGATGGTTTGAAAGAGGTGCAAAAGGAAAGTAATGAGGAATTTTGACACCTGGAAATTGAGAATGAGGATTCTTCAGGTCATATTTACCATATCCATTGTGGAGTTTTTTTAATAGGACTTAGGATGGTGAACTTTCGTGAGAGGTGTTCAAGGCCCTGCTATTGCACAGTTTAGGCACATAGCATGGATGGCTTCTCCTTTTACACTAGAATACGCTCCCAAGATTGTCTCTTTTTGCATACAATGCCAGATCAGCAATAATTAGCAGACACTGCCGGGGTTCTTGCTGCTGTCTGTTATATGCTCTATTGTTGCTTTCGCCAAGTCATTTTCTTTGATGTAACTCTGCTTTTGAATAAAGCTCCTTGCCACAGTTGCAAATCTTCTGCTGAAGCTAACAGTCAGACAATGAGGGTTCTGATCTCCCTTTGAACATGTAATTTATGCTCGTGCTCACCAGAAAATTTTAGTTCTCTAGTGTAATTCATATTGTCCACATTTTGTTGTCTTCGTTTTTCAAAGCAGCGACAACTTGAGTTCAGTCATTCCTTCCTTTTCACAAAAGTTGTCATAGTTAAGTTCTTTATTTGACTGATTTTGTCCCTTTAACACTACTCAGCTCGGAGGGCGCAGTTTTTGATCCTTTGGGAATAGATTCACATCATTCCTCTGGGCTGAACTCCACATGGAAAAGCTTTCTGGATTTGTTTTTACCAATATCTGAGAGCTCCTCAAGCACAAGAAGGGAAAAACATCATCTCGTGGAGTGGCAGGTTCAGACTTCTTACATTGCTTATCTTTCATAGTTTGGCAGTCATTAGCTGAGATAGGCAATTGGCTAACAAACTCTTTCTTTGGCAGCTGCAATCGAGGATAGTTCTATTGATTTCGGTGATTTCTTTAAAGGGCCATTGCCAGGGAAATTTCTGAAGTTGTTGGGATATTTGGCCCTATCCCGATTAGGCGTATATGTTCCACTGGGAGGAGTAAATCGGGAAGCTTTTGCTGGGAATTTGGATCAGATAGTTTCTTGAGCACTTTGGATTCTTTTTCTGGGGGAGGTATCGGTAGACTTGGGATCTGCTCCCTTGGTATTGTTCCCTTTATCAATGCGCAAATTGTGTTTCAACTTTTGGCACAAATATATCCGAAGTTGCAAGACCTGCAAAAAAAAGAAGGCGAAGCTGGAAGGAAGAAAATTCTCCAGTATACTCGATACACCTCAGTCGGGTTTGCCATAGTACAGGCAAGCACATAATTAACCAGCACACAAAAATTGTGTTAACCATTGCCAAAGTAAAATTACAGCATGTGTGAAGAAGATTTGTGGCTTCTTTGGTCTCTGATTTTTGTTCCAGTCTAGATTGCATGTTTGGATATTTACTCACATTTTCTCTTCTTTCTCAAGTCTCTCCTACTAATGTGTGTCAGATAGTTTACATACTTTAGTGACCAGTTCTTTGAAAAGAAAATACAAATGAGCTGAATGGAAGTATTTCTTTTTGATATGTTTCCTGAGATCCCTAACAGTGTGCCAACAATGGGATCTGGGCTTAGTGGGGTTCCACCCATTGTTAGCCATAAAACTTCGGAAAAGTCATTTAAAATGATCTTTTTCTAGTTGATTGTCTACTTTTTCTGAAAAAGAAAAGTTGATCGTATATTCTTTTACTTGATGTGAATTCACTTGAGCTGAAGATACTTTTTCCTAGTGATGAGTTCTCCTGGTAACATGCATTTCCATCTTATCTATATGGCAGGCCATGGGCCAAGTACTCTACCTTCGTCCCTACGTTGAGGACTTCAGCACTGAGTGGGCTCTTTCTTCTGTGACATTATTGACACTTGGCTCTGTGTTTACAACATACCTCGGAGAAAGGATCTCTGACCTGAAACTTGGAAATGGCACATCCCTGTTAATATTTACAAGCATAATCTCCTACTTACCAGCATCTTTTGGTCGAACAGTTGCACAAGCTTATCAGGATGGCAACTATGTTGGACTTGCCACCATCATTTTATCTTTCATCCTCTTAGTCCTTGGTATTGTATATGTTCAGGTGAGCGATCATTATATATTCTAGGATGTTAGCTTATTATGAGAGGATTAAGAGAAATAAATGTACCTAACATGCTCCATGACAAAGATTTTCAGGAAGCAGAAAGGAAAATTCCACTTAACTATGCCTCAAGATACACCAGCAGAAGTGGAGGCCTTCAAAAATCTGCTTACTTACCCTTCAAGGTCAGTATTTGGGTATCCTATCCATTTCCAGTTGTTTATTAACTGCAGCGGACTGGAGTAATAAAGTTCTAGACATATTTGCAAAACTAACCTTCTCCGTAAGGCTTCACAGTTGGTCTTAGTTAATTTAAGGATGGGTCATACGAGAGCTAGTTGTGATCTGCCAGAGTTCCTTGTTTCTCTAGTTTCTTTTGTTTGCCACCTAACTTTATTTAAGTTTGTCTATTCTATCTATTGAGTCGATGTAGTTCTCAGTTTTCTCTTTATCCTTTCCTGGTACTGAATTGCTTAGCCTCAAAGAAATGGTTGGATCATATGACAAATCTTACACATCATTAGACTATGGATGAACATATTCTAGGAGGTCTGCTTGCTTTTGGTAATCTATATCCATGCTCCTGTTGTTGTCTCTTCTCGTGAGTTATGTTAAGTGCTGCTGTTGAAGATCATTTATCAATTTAGAATTATCCTATTTTTGCAAGTTACTTGTTATGAGCTAAGCACCTGGGGAGATGATCTAAATGCATTTAACTACCTAATTTCATCTGTCTATTCGGGCCAATTATTTCTGCACTTCTCTCTACGAGTTTATCATGCTGAACTAGCCAACAGCTATGTACTTAGTCTATGTTATGCTGAGCCAGAATATCATCTAGAAAGAGATTGCATTGTGAGGAGCATAATAAGTGTTCGGACATAGCCAGCCATTTGGAAAGATCCCAGATACGATAACTCTAGTGTTTGTAGTTCATTAACTGTTTGCCACCAAGGAAACTACACTTTGATGTTAACATTCTTGTGGTATAGGTCATACAATGTACAAAGTTGTACCTACTGCTTGCAGTTATGCGATGGTTACCCACATTTTGTTGGAATTGTAGCAAGGTCACTTGCTTTAAATGTTGAGCCAATTAGAGCTATATTTGTATGGTTCATTATTCTTGTCACAGGTGAATAGCTCTGGAGTGATGCCCATTATATTTTCTACATCTTCATTGGCTCTCCCTGGAACCGTTGCACGTTTCACAGGTTTAGCTGCACTGAAGAACACTGCTGTGGCTCTGAACCCCGGGGGTATGATTAGTTCATATTGAATGAAGATTGTGATTAATAAGAGAAAAGGCTTTAAAATGAATTGCTTAAGATGCAAAGGATTATATGTTCTAAATAAAATGAATTGCTTAAAATGCAAAGGATTATTATTCCTTCTTATGCTTTAATATGTCAGTTTCCATGTAGAAATGAAGGTCATGAACATAGAGACCCATAATTTCATCAAACATGGGAACGGAAAGCATCTAAGATGGAACTGTTGCTAATAAAATTACTGTTGCCATTGTTACAGAAGAATGTGAGAAAACACCTGATTATCTATTTGAGCGGAAGGATCTTTTGAATTTATTTACCTCTGCATGCATTTTGGTATGCTTCTGCTTTCAGACATGCAGCGTAATTTAGGAACGGGTGTAGAAAGTTTGATTTGTCGAATCAGCTTTAGCGTAAAAATGGCACACATAAGTTATTTGTTACTTCAGTAATATTTACGAAATAGATTTTGGGTGTGTGACCTCATTATTCTAAAGATTTCAACGTACAAAAGGTACCACTTGAGAATGAACTCTTATTAGTATTATCTTGTTTTACCATCTATGTTTATTGTCCTTGGTCATCCACATTGACTTTGCATGGTTAACCTGTAATTGAATTAAAAACCATATGTAAACTCCCTCGCAGTTGCAGTGAACTATCATTCTTCACGAATGCATTAAAGTCAAGTTTTGCAGATGGCAATATGTCAGTGAGAACAGTGCCAACTCCCTGCACTGTAGATGCATTTATGGTTTGCTTGATCTATTTTTGTACCTGGGGTCTACTTAATGCAATTTTCCTGCAGATTAAATGCTTGTGTTTTTCATTTCATATGTGAGAGAGTTCATCTATTTTTAGCGTATTCTTCTTTAGCTATCCAAGTATCCATTGCATTAGCAAATTGACATTTGTATATCCTGTTTATTTCACCTCAAGAAAATTTCCCTCTGCTACCAGGTTCCAAGTAATATATGTTAAAACATCTATTTGTGTGATACTTTTAAATCATGCTTGAGTTCTGCTCTTACTGTAGGAAGTGGAAACTTTGTTTAGCTCCAGGCATATGCTGATGGTGACTGTCCTGTTTTTTCTCATTTGGGGCATGTGATGTGGTCTAATGGTGATAAATAACTATTGTAGGTTCTCTATACCTGCCAACCAACATACTATTAATAGCCTTCTTCAACTACTACTACACTTTCCTACAGTTGGACCCTGATGATGTGAGTGAACAGCTGAAACGCCAAGGAGCATCAATACCCCTTGTTCGGCCTGGTAAAACTACAGCTGCATTCATCAAGACGGTAACTTTCCCATTGATTAAACATTTCACAGAGATGTTTTATTCAGGTGTTTTGGAAGGAATGCCTCTTGCTTATATGCCATTTATTTCATATATGAGGAGATCGGCATCTTTGGTGTTTCCTTGAATGTATCCTGGCTTAGGGAGACAAGGGCATTGTGGTTTTATTGCCTGGCATTTGTCAATGCTTGACCCTTTCCCTTTGGTTAAGCATAATTATCTGTAATTGTCCTGAGAAATGATCTTTTAAGAATTTAAACTCCTGTTTTTACCAATTTGTTAGCAAACCAATGCCTCTTATTTTCATGGATATTTGGACTTCTGTTCCTTTCAGATCTCTCTCTCTCTCTCTCTCTCTCTGAGTTATTACACTCTACGAAGCCCAAGATTTTCCAGCTTCTTTGGTCTTCACCTGCTCTGCTCTACCATTTTCATGTTGAGCAATCTGCACAAATTTTAACAGCAGTCCCTTCATGCATCTCCATGCTATATCCTCTATTTCAGTAGGTGTAGGTTGTAGTATATTTTATCTGGATTGGGTTTAATACCTTGCAAAATGTCCTTTTTCTCTTATCTAATTTAGCTATTCTTGTTGTAGGTCCTTAGTCGGATATCAGTTCTAGGGTCCGCTTTTCTGGCCATCCTTGCTGCCGGTCCTGCAGTAGTCGAACAAGTCACACATCTCACAGCCTTCCGTGGATTCGCTGGCACGTCAGTTCTTATTCTAGTTGGTTGTGCAACAGATACCGCAAGGAAAGTTCAAGCAGAGATAATATCCCAAAAATACAAGAACATAGAGTTCTATGATATCGACAAGTATGGCCAATAGGAACAATCCAGCTTCAGGATATACGTGTATAAATTGTCCTTTATGGCCTCACTTTTGTCTGTAAATTTGGCTCAAACATCAAATGGCGACGCTGTAGTCTCTGGTTCAGAGATGAACCTCAATTACATGTTTTCTGTGTAATCTGATTTGTCTTTCGAATTGTTTCTTCTAGTGAGGTAGTAATTGGAAGTGAGTGTGTTCTGGGTAGAAATGCATCTAAAGTATCCGTTTTCCACAATTTCCTTGACAAACATAAATAGCTCAATGCAAAAGAATTCACGTTGCCCAACTGGTGGGAAGAAAACGAAATTGAATTTAGGAAAATATTTTCCTTGTTTGCCATGCTTGTCACAAAAAGGAAAACCACCCACTTTATCTTCCTGGTCAAAGATCTAATAATTACAATTGTTGTTATGATTTTGCGGAATCTATGCACTATAAGTGTTCATTTTTCCTGTAGTTATTGCAATAAGAGACACAGCAGGTGTTTTGGATGACAAAAGTTACAAATTTGAATTTTTGATAACTGATATCGAGGGAAATTCCCTTTGGAAAACCTATTTCCATTTCTTATCGGCCACCGTGACTAATTGATGCTGCCACCATCGCCCCACCATCGAATGGCCATCCGCCATTGCTGCCGCCAATAGACCACCCCCATCAATGAAGAGAATGTAGAAATTGGCCAGTTTCGTTG
Source organism: Psidium friedrichsthalianum (assembly GCA_019149425.1). Lineage (NCBI taxonomy): Eukaryota > Viridiplantae > Streptophyta > Magnoliopsida > Myrtales > Myrtaceae > Psidium > Psidium friedrichsthalianum. Next base: position 34,859 of record JAGVVM010002251.1, read on the forward strand.
GAGATTAGAACTTGACTTGTGGCCATAACTTCCCAGTTTACTCTTTAATCAATCTCCATTTCGGGCAACAATTAAAGGTGAATACATTGGAAGCGCAACACGAAAAGTCAATTTATATCTCCAAGGCCATAAAAACAAGGTCTACTCGGAGAAATTTGTTTCTTGATGTGATGCAAGAATGAGAGAACGAATCAAGCCTACTCTTTCTGCTGATTTAGGCATATGAGAAAGTTTCAACCATGGAAAGCACATTGCCCCCCAATGCATTAAAGAGTTCACATGTGAATGAAAATCAGAAAAAATAAGTTTTTGCCACAACAGTTAGGATCTGCAATAGCTCGAATGAAGGACGGCACCCCTGATTGTCAGATTTTTACATTCCTACACAGGTTATACCGAACACTCAAATCACAGTTCATAAGTACAACATAGCATTTACCAGAAATGACATTCCGACAGAGGTGGTAAAGAGAACTTTTGCTTCTGCTTCTAGCACTCAGTTTTCTGTCCTATACACTTTCAAACAGTGCAGTCAGAAGATCGAGACGCCGTAGTTCTCCACAATCCTGATATGCTGCATTTTTTTTAGCTACTAAAGGGTCAAGTCCATTTACAACAATGCATCCTCAACTTAGCAAATCCGTACACGTGTCTACTATCTAGCCATGGCAACTACTATATATATGAAGTAAACTAATCTACATATTTTCACAGGCAAGATAACGATAAAACTTCACTCACGAATGCTCAGTTACGTAGAATTCAGCTCACCCATTTGGAAGAGCAAACATTTGCGCAGCTAAACCAGACATATTTTAAACGCCTTAATGACTTCTCCTCACCTGGCACACTAGTCTCTGTCACTCGTCTTTCTAAGTCATACATTCCTTCAGAGAGGAGTCTCTCTGTTGTGAAACCCTGATATGTCTCAGCCCAAACCTCGACATATGCAAGCTCAAGACCGCACCACTGTAGATTCCATCTCAAAAGCAAGTTTTCTTGATGGCATGCAAACGCTAAAAAGAACGAAAACCTGACACAACCAGACCAGCTATTCATCATAAGGTTCAGAGGAAAAGTCAGGTTCCTCAGGTTTTCGTAACTTTGGCATCTGCACATCTTTGATCTTTTGAGCTCCTCTCCTCGTGGTTCGCAAGCAAATCTGGAAGCCAGTATTGTCGCTCCCAGATTTAGTCTTGTCTGAGAAGGATTCCTGGAGACAAAAGAATCCTCTGTCTCTTGACCTGACTCCTCAACCGCATCCTCATACTCTTTCATGGAAAGACTGTTTTCGATAGACCTCCTCTTATGTCTGCGCAAGCTGCTTGATGAAGCAGGCAGCCCATGTTCTCCAGTGGTGGGAATAAAACCTGAAGGTATGTTGCAACTTTTTGCTGTGGAGGCGTCTAAATTGGTTGGCCACAAACTTGAGATCTTCTGCTCTCAGAGCAAAAGCTTCCACTTCTACAAGCGTTCTAACTGTTCTAGTTGAGGAAGGCAATTGACACTGGATTTCGGGAGCAATGCCCAAAGCAAGTAGCTCCTCACCACAGAAATCTCCAGGTCTCAATGCAATTGAATTGAAAAACCCAGTCCTACCTCCATTAGTAGTTGAACTCTCCAACCGGCCTCTGATAATAAAAAGCATCTCTGTCACAGGGTCACCCTCACGGACAATGTAGGTACCTTCAGTACTTAGCGAGGATACTAAACGCTCACATATTGCATCGAGAAGTTGATCATCCATTTGAGAGAAGAAGGGTACCTTAAAATCACGTGAAAGCAGGTTAGTGTGATAATTTACTGATAAATGCAGGAAAAACAGCATGACATAGTGTTACTTTTTTCCTTTGTAAACAGATGGGTAGTTGGTGTTACGTCTTTGACATTCCAATAATCTCCAAAAAGCCACTTAGCATCGAAAACCTTCGCTTAGTGCACTCGACAGATAAAGAAAGGTTGATAGCAACTTCTAATGACCCATAAAGAAAACCAATATTACTAGGCACTAGCTCAACTAACAACAACACTTCATCTGAGAGGCCAAAGTACTGGCATTTTGGTTTTCACCACTTTTGCTCGGTAAACAAAGAAATGGATCGGGGACAAGACAACATGGGGCTCAAAGCCAGTAAAAAGCTGGGGGAACTGAGGCCATAACACTGAGCCAGTACTTGCCTCTTAGATGACCAACTTAACACAGCCTTAAATTTTCCTATTTCTTCAGATGAAAATGTCAAATTGGGATCTTAGAGTACAAGAAGCAAAACAAATGTGTATTCCAGTGTCCTACTCCATAGGGAGTGGTGTCTCTAGCTAAAGATCACTCCGTAAACGTAAGCCAAATGTCAACCAAATATATGAAAACTATAAGGATGCTGAAAAGACTACAAGAAAACATGCATTGCACAAAAGCAGCGTAAAGTTTCAGAAAGCCCATCCCTGTTAGAACGAGCCAGAATGTTCTTTACCCTTGTGCAAGTGCATGAAAAGCGTTGGCTGATGTGCTTGGCTCAAATTTACAATACTAAGTGTAGAATGCAACGCAAACACGTTGAAACTCTAAACTGAAAGCAGTTAACTTGAACAATTTCTTTATGATAGGATCTGATGTGAAAAGACATACACGCCGAACAAGGTCTAAGCACAAGTGACGCTGAATATCACGACGGAGATCAGCTGGTAGGCCACGGAGGATGGATTCTTCATCAACTCCTCTAGTAGCAAGCCACTTGTATTGGCCAAAACGACGTACGCGTTGTTTTAAATCTTCAGGAAGCTGGCGATGCCTCATCCATTCGTCTGCGTCTCTTCGTTTAAGTCTCCATTCCTCAAGCCTTACAGTAAGAGACTGCAGGTAGGTCTGCACCCAAAGAAAATCAATAAGTACATGAAAAAGAAGAGGACTTTGACACTAGATCTTTTCTTTTCTGTTTTTGTTACAAGACAGACTAGATCTATGATGAAAGTACTGTGTTTTTCTTTAAGTCATGCGGGAGCAACAATCATATATTTGAGCAATGACATTGCTTCTCTTAAACAGTTGTCAGATAAGAATTTAGCACTTTACGTGTTCATTTAAGGACCACAAATGTCTGTATGGACCACAAATCCTGGAAACAATGGACTCTAGATACCCCAAACTTATTAGCACAGAGATGCCAGTATCTCTAGAGGGCAAAAGGTCAATATAATTTTTTTTAGAAAAAAAAGTTGGATGCACGCTTGCTACATGAAAACTAGGGACAACCTGACGGTATCACATTTCCGTATAATAAAATCAATCCCACAGCTATCAAACTTAATGGATCCTCACAAAGACTCAACTTGGGATTCCTAAGGGAGTCATGGGTTCCAAACACAGACTACCTCAGACATGAAGCAACAAATTGAAGCACCTCAAAGAACAAGTCAGAAACTACTTATTACCTCATGACAGTCTGACAAAATATTTGGTATCTATTTGTCATATTTACCTTGAAAGCAAAGTGCCACTGACAAATTAAAGTATGGGAGGTATTTATACATATGAGGCATCCATGAATTTTTCCCATTCTTTTACTAGGATGAATGGTTATACAACGCAACCAGAAGTTCAATTGGCAAAATATCTTCTTCCTCAAACATGACAAGTTTCTTTATCTCATTGTAAATTAATTAAATATGTTCATTCGATGCCAAGTAACACTACCTCAACACCGAAAGAATTGCATAATAATAAAGCAAATCCCCCAGAGATGGACTTTTTTGGGATTCATTTTTTCTAGCTTCATTTAAGACTCCATTTCCTCTTAGCAGGGGGGAAACAATGACAAAAACAGCATGAGAAGCCTACAACAAGTCTTTCAGCTTTCTCTCATCGCCATCATGAATTAAGCTGAACCATTGCTTCAGATTTGGAGGTGCAGAGACTTGGGTATTCAGTCTAAACACGGAAGGGGTAACAAGGGAGCAAGGCAACTTATGTCACCAACCTATCTCTCAAAATAGGTAGATTTAGACTTATATATAGTTAAAAATCAGGGAATGATTATAACCATATGTATGAGTAGGATCCTCCAGTGATTTTGCAGCATAATCAAGAGGCAAACTCATGAAGCCATGAAAAATCCCATCTACCTTATATTGGAATGTCAAACTAGCCAGTGGCATCATATCTCTGAGTTATTCTTCCCAAAATTCGTGCTTAGCTCATAGTTTTTAGCAACAGATCTATAGAATGTCAACAGCCAGTCCCATCATTGTTTCAAGTTAATTTTTAGGAAATTAGTACTTTCTTACACTAGCTCATCCTTACAAGACAGCATATTCTAACTATCACTGATAGTATTAATAGTAAACCAATCGAGGTTTTACAACATATCTACAGCTTGAAGTGGCTGAGTTGAGAATAGAGCCAATAATAATTACCTGCATGTTGCCGATCAGATGGGCAAATAAAACCAGACCCAAGATGGCAATAAGTATGGCAAACGATGTCTCCCCAATAAACATGCTTGTTGACAAATTTTGACCATAAGAACTGAAAAATTGGCGGTTAAGAATGTGTATTAGCTTCCCTTGCCAAATAGAGGTAACTAAATAGAATTCAACTCATAAGCTACAAATCAGAAACAACTCTTTAAACATCACTCTCAGTCTCTTCATCTGCCTTGAGGCTAAAGTCAAAGTCTTTTGGTTGTTAATGACTTGATATGGTCAGGTGCACACCAGGCCAATCATCAGATATATTGCCAGATTCATCAATTAAAATAGTAATCTAGCCAGAGCTTCACATTTAAAGATTGGCAGTACCACACTTCATCAAATTATTGAAAAGATTCAATTATGAATGTCCTAAAGCATCTTTACAGAATAGCACTACAGATCTTCTCACTCAATTTCCATAGCAGGCTCAAGCCAATGACTTCACAGCATGCCGACAGTGTAAAATAGCAAGATTGAAAAAACAGAGCAAAGCTACAGATTCAGTAAGGCTGTCTAAAAGTCCAATTGTATGGTAGTCCTCTGCGCGATGTTCGTAGCATAAGCACACATGAACTAATCATTAACAACTCCAATAATACTTCTGCTGTGATGGAGGGACGGAATGGGAATGTTACCTTAATTGCTGCAGACCCCACCATAAACAATAGCAGTACCTTTCCACAAAATTAGAAGAAACAACATTTTTGGTGACTGCATTTTCAAATATCCCATAGTTGAATGTGGTACTATCGTTATTGGGATTACAACTGTTGAAAACATTTGTACTGGTGGCCATCTTTGGCGATTAAGATCAAAACCATCACAACTCAAATATTCAGGAACACACTTGATAGGACTTTCTTCCTTTCGGCAAATTGATTTCCAGCACGATGTGTACCTTTCAACTGACAAAAGGTACCATGCTGCTCCTAGAACCTGAGCAGAAAATGAGCGAAAAACATCTGCTAAGTGACTCTACATATGATCACTTATGACACTGCAAATACTATCACTTAAAAAGAAGTCATAATACATACATGGCTTGCCAACATGTATAGCAGCAGATTGTATGCAGCCCCAGCCCACGCTGTTTTTGTAACCACTCCAGTTGCTTTGATTATTTGAGAACTTAACGGGTACATAAGATACAACCTTGGTATATACTGCAGCAAAACAATCAATGCAAGGGTGTTGTTGTTATGATCTGTCCGAGAACTTGTGGCCGCTGGTATGATGAACCAGATCACTATCTGCAGAATCATTGTGGAACATCTTTGAGACCATAAGAAAAGGTAAAAGTTCAGAATTGAAATACTCAATAGACCAAAAATAAAGGCACAGAATTCAAAGATCAGAAATGAGAGTGACCTTTAAATCCTGCTCATATATAAAAACCGTGCAACGTAATACTAGAAAAGACTGAAAGATTCATCCTATTATGGGCATATGTGTAAGTACGCATACACACGCCTGTGCTGACCACTGGTAAACCATCCTTCTTGATTTCTCGGAAGACCCTTAGTACTCCTCTCAACCAACCGTACATCTGTTGAGACCTTATGACAACAAACTGATATCTCTCTGCTCAGACCACTAAAGCCAATCGTAACTACTGGCCAAAAGAAAATGCAATTAAGCCAACCCACACAAATGCTCATATCATTTTCACTCAACATGCATGGCTCGCTCTTCTCTCAAATTCAACTCTCCAAGAAATCTGCCAACCCATCTATTCCATCTGTTCCAAGTACAATGCACTTAAATCTCGTGGTAACAGCATTAGAGCCAACTACATGTCAGAATATCACCCCTGACATTCAGACATCCATCTGGAATAAGCAGCTTTAATCCATTTAAGGTATCCTCACCGATCTTCAGTTTCCACTTCTATTTTGCTGCTTTATTATCAGGTGTGTATGATACAGTCACAGTGAATTTCAGGTTGTCAATGCTTTCAGAAGAACTCTACACTGCAGTATAGAACTGACCTCATTTGATATGATTACTTTTTTGAGCCATAGACATTATTTTTATTCAAATGAGCCGTTTTGCATCTTCAATGCTACTAAAGGTTCTGTATCCACAAACTGTAATAGAGACCTTCATCAAGAGAGGTCATATGCAAGTTCTCCGCTAACTTTTAGGTGCTCTTTACTTCACTGTGCAAGTACTTTAATGATATCTCTGATTCTCGTTAAGGTTGTCTTCCTCCATAGAGAGCTACCGTGATTGTTATTTCTTCGTTTGTCCAGCTTATGACTTGATGCGGTACTTTTGAGATCAGTATTAACTGAGAAGATGAGATAGCTCTTTCCCCCTTGAATGCTGATGATCATTTAGTAGGATAAAACTGAACGCATGTTATGTGGGTTAAGTGGCTTACTAGGTAAAAGATCAGAAGGTCTACTTGTTGATGAGTATGAGAATGTCTCTAATTTTGGCTCAATCTATGGCTCCATGGCTAAAAGTTTCCTTTGTGACTTCATAGTTATCCGGCACATTATATACATACGTATAAATATATAATTCTCCTTGCTTGAGAAAAGCAGGAAAGCTACTGAAGGGAAAATGAGACTTCCCTTTCAAAAGAAGAATCAGCTAACCTTTTAGGCATGGACATTACTATTAGAAAGTCCCTCTTTATAAACTTGAAATAGTGCAATTACCTTGTTCGTATTGCAATTCCCTTAGAATCAGGACTCAATTATTTTGTACAGTCAGTGGTAGCCAATAATGTGAATAACTCTTTGAAAGCTGCACCAGTGTTTGTAAAATCCTCTGATTAACAATATGAATTTGCACAATTTGGTTTGATTCACCCCTCAAAGATTCATCTGGTGCTCATGAATTGTTAGTGAAATCGTACAATTCTACAATCCTACAGTTCATGAGAACAACCACAATTTGCACTGTTTGGCTTTATGATAGAGGTTGGGCTCAAAACTATTGGGTGCTAAAGAGAAAAATTGGCTGAAAATTTAAGAAAGAAACTAGAAGAAAAGGAGAGAACAAAATAAAATAAAATAAAAAAAAGAAAGAATATGTACAAAACACCCAGAAGACTTGTTTCTCTCACCCTAACCTAACAAAGGAACTCAAAAAGCTGCTAGACTGCTCCTTGTCAGTTCTTGACCAGCCATCAATGGCTCCAACACCAACTGTTGCCACCTCCTGTGATGACACCAGCAGTTGCCGCATCCAGTGCAGGCCATGGCATCTCCTTTGACTTTCAGATTATGCCTCTGACCCTCCTATTTATCTTTTTTAAATCATGAGCTTGGATGACAGTCACAGCTTGAGCTTCAATAGATTATGATAAATTTGGATTTTCTGTGTATATTGAGGTTTTTAAGTGTTATTGACAGTTTTCCTTTCTTTCTAACTGTTTTAGGTCTTATTCATTTTGCACTCCTATAATACTCAGAAGTTAGATTGGGTATTGACAATAGAACAGTGTCAGTTTTGGCTATAACTTTCTCAACTATGTCATGCTTTTTTATGTGCTTATGCAACTAGTAGCTTAATTTTTGTGAGAAATGCTTATTCTTGGAGTTCTTTTAGAATGTTTACTGAAACTAATAATTCACGATTGGCTCCGACCCAGATTTGGAAAATGAGGTTTAAGGTTCATGATTCAAATCTCGATTTAACACTGCGGGCTGTGGCTTCTTCCTCAAGGAAAAATGTCGAACTTTTGTGCCAGTAAGATTGGCCTCTGCATCACTTAATTTTCATTTGATAAACTTGCCAGTTTAACTTTCCAAGAAGGTAATGCATTACATCATACCTCCCATGACTTCTGCATGCTAAACTAAGTTTAAGTCAAGCTTATCTTTCAAAATCTTCAAACAGCAATTTTTCAAGGAAAAAAGTCATATGCAGATAACCAAGGTATGCTGGCGAGCAAGCAGTAAATAATCTCTCTGAACAGATGATGCTTCAGCATGAAAATCACCAGAAAATTTTCTGAGCAAAGTACCTGAGGAAGAGGCAATGCTGCAATGAGATCAACCAAGAAGTCAGATCTAATATAATGTTGTGCAATCTTCTTAGGATCCATTACAAGCTCACCCTACCAAACACTCGAGAGCTTGGCGCAACAAAAGCTGTTCTGAACTTTATGACCATATGCAGCACATAAAAGAGGTCTGCCAGTGTCCGAAAGCAGGTTACTATGATTCGTAGATTCAAGTCTGTCTTCACGCATGAGTTGTTCGGAGTCCCTCCCACTGTCGGCAAGTAAAATATAATGGGTCGACAAAGAGTGCCATTAAGCATGTGAAAATGAAAATCCGGTTCCACCTCAACACAATTTCACCCCCCGGATCAAGCATTTTACTCCGCCCTGGTGCAAGGTCCTCCGGAAACACCTTACTCCTCATACTTGAAAAAGCTTCAGGTAGTTTACATCTACCTCCCACGAATCCATTATCTGATTTCAGCAAAGACGATGAGGAAACCATGTACTTGGACGACGACATATTCAAGTCCGAAGGGTCATCACATCCCCGTCTCGATTCTTTCCTCTGTTTTCCATCAGAATAAAACCTGCAAAATTTGCAGGCAAAACTTAGCACAGAACTACGAGTGTGCAGGTAAAAGAGACTTCAAAAGGTACCAAAGACGAAGCTTGCTAGGCATTACTTTCATTTAACCCAGTCGAGGTCTATAATGAATACTGCTCTAAGTAAAGTGGCCGTCTTCGCATTTTCCCATGAAATGATTTGCAAAACTAATTTTAACCATTTTAGCTTTCAGAAAAGCCACATATTAATTAGCTATTAAGACAGTCCAAATCTGTGGAAATGATAAGAAGAAGCTGTGTTCAGCAGAGTTTCAATCCAGTACTACACGTTCCATAAAATGAGCGATCTAGTAGGGCGCCGCCGCCGCCGCAAGAATTGGACAACTTTGTCGTTCTAACTTCACAAGAAGTAAAATTACTCAAGCTCACACAATTCAGAGGAATTAACCGCATCTGCTGCCAAACATTACAACCCCGACGAAACACCATCTTCCACGACCTGAAACTTACCGAAAAAAGCGGAACCCAAGCATTCACCAGGTTAAAAAAGCGAACTTTCCAGGAAAATCCTCTCCGGGAAAAGGACAAACCCAGAAGGGGACCCGAAAGCGACTTACCTCACAAGCCTCTCCCTCTTCAGTTCCATCTCCGAGGAGCAAGATCGAATGCGCGCCTCCCCTAACGACGCCCTTCTTGAACCCAAGTCTGCACCCTTCCTCAGCTCGTAGAGAACACACGAGGAACGAGAATCAGTGTCGCAGCTGGATCCGGACAAGAGTCATTACGGTGTTGCCTAGTACTCAAGATTTCTGGGCGTTTCTCTTAACTTCCTGGTTCGATTGGGCAATTCGGTAACGTGGGTGTTGTGCACGACAGCGATCCAGTGGACAGGCGCGGCAGTCAAATCGAGAGTTGACTGATGGGTAGGCAGAAATGATGGGGAATGATTTTGACTTCACCCAATCACAAAACCCCAACGCTTTCTTTGTCTCCTTCTTGAGTTTGGGCCATCCAGGTTTTCTGTTTGGGCCCATAATTGGACTTAAAAATTTCATCTCCACAGGACACCACCAACATCCATCAACTTTGGCAAAATTTGTCTGCCGGTCTGGATTGAGTTGCCTTCGTTATACCATTCTCATACTTTTGCCTCTTTCAATCTGAAGCCGTCAAAATTTTGGCAACATGTACGTGTCCATGTGCACATTCACTTACAATTTGTTTCGTTACTGTTTCAAATTTGGATCATGTTTTGGTATTGTTGTTCTGTTTTACTTGATTGCAAGCAAACGTTTCCTTCTATTTATATCTATATGAATGATGTCGTAAATTTGTGTCATGTCGTTAGTTACATTTACTACTTAAGGAAATTTTAGTTTGTTTGGTTTGTTTGGGATGGAAAACTTTTGAAATTTTTAACTTGAAAGATCAGAATACTAGCAAGCCATAAATGTTAGAGCATAAATTACATATAACTAGCAAGATGCCCCTAGGGATGAGTATTGTTCGAGGATAAAAATCCGGAACCGGAACCGGAACCATTGGAAATAAATCCGATTCCAAGTTTCAAGATATGTAGAGTACGTTTTTAGTTTCAAAAATTGATAAACTTCTTCCGATGGGTAGATTCCAGGTTCGAAATAGGTAGAACCTGAAACCGGTAACAAGTTTTTTGTGTTTTTTTCTTTATGTATCTTTTCGCATGATCATATGGTGTTTCATATCATGACAAGTGTGTAATTTGAAACCACTTGTTTGATCTTCCATTTACAGTAATATTTATGACTGAAACTTTTACTTCATTAACGTTTCATATTTAATTATTAAATGCAAATTATGGTTAGTGAATTATAATAGCAAATTGTACTCATTAAACGTAATGATTCATTATCATTCATTTAAAAATACAAATAGAGCTTGGGAAGAATGTGAAACCCACCCTAGAACCTATAACCTACCACACGTTCTAGGGTATGTAGTAAGGGTGAGCAAAAAAATCGAAATCCAACCAAATCGGACCAGACCGTGCCCATCCAACTAAATTTGGATGGAAACAGATAGGTACTGGTCTGGTTCTCAATTTCAATTTTTTTGTAACCAGCAGGTATCAATTCTGTTCACAATTTCATATGGGAACCATCCAACCAACCAACCAGACCAGACCAATTTTAGAGCTGCATTTATCTGCATGAATGACATACGCCACCTCTAATCAATCAACGGATTCTTGTTTGGTAGCCTTCACAGCGTTAATGGAAGAATAAAACAGAGTCACTTGCAAAAATGCGCAATCTCGTTCCATCCTGGACGGACAGACGGTATTGAACTTGGGAAGGATTTTTTTCAGCGTAGGAGCATATCATGAGACAAGTGAGCGGAGGAGATTAACATCCATCGTTTAGCCCATGCTTATATCAGGACGTTGAGAGCGATACCATCTTCACTAATAAATATAATAACAGTAGAGAATGAGGAATAAGTAAGCTGGTCAACTCATAAGCTTGTTGCAATTATGCATTCTGTATTTGGAAGATGCCATTGCCATGTGCCGTGAAGCAACACAACTGGTGAAGTGAAATCTGAAAGACAGAAAAGGCCAAAAATGGAACAAACAAGAAATCTACAAGTTTAATTTCAAAGAATAACAATGAATCTGTAGCTTCTCATGTACACCCAGCTCCACCAGGAAGATGCCTACTGCACAAAAAACCGAATGAAAGCATCCCAGTATCCAGCCAACTGAGAGAGAGAATCTATCAGTACATCATAAAGAAGTGCCATATGCAAGTTTTTGTGTTGTCCAGCATTATTTGGTACCTGGCTCAAGATACCCTTTCCAGTTTGACCTTCAACTACCAAGCCTGCTGTGAGACCAATCATCGCCCATGCTCCATTTATCGCTTCAATCTGACGTCTTCTCTGTAACCACAGAATTTCTCAATTCCAGTGAAAGAAAACTCTATATATAGCAAAGAGATTTCTGGGGTCATTTCCTCACCTACACCCTATATAGAAAATATGACGGTTTTGCGAAAAAATAATGTTGACTCCCGTATAACTCGGACAGCAAAAGTGCATAAAGGGTTGAGTCATTCAACCATCTGAACCATTCTACCTCTTCTCCAAGTTCAAAGTTCATATTCGTTTATCCATGAGGAACAAACAACTGGATCAAGATGTTAAGCGGAAACAAACACAAATAATTCGAATCTAAAGATATCAACAGCAAAGCACTAAATAACATACGGATGAAAACAAGAAAGAGAAAATTCTGGACCCTATTTTGAGATCTTCTCTGTGGAATTCACCAGTTTCTTCCCTAATGGACATATATCAGCCATAAGCTACTCAAAAGACTCACAAATCAAGACCAAATGTTTCCCCGTGTTTTCACGTAAAGGATGGGAATCTAGACTACACTAGATACAATAATATAATGCAAGCAACACCCCAGTAAGTGGGTCGCTGGTAGATGTCTCTATATATCTTGATGCACATTTACTCACCTGAAACTTCTCTTTTGCTCGAAGTTGTTGCATTTGCTTAGCAGCTAAACGCTTGGCTTCCATAGGATCTACCATGATCACATCATTTATGGAACTTTCTCTCCCTGAAGACATCTGCTTGGTTTATAGGAGTAACAGAGAGATTCATCACAATGATACTCTTCTCTTCCTTAAATCCATAGTTAAAAACAATAGGAAAACATGGTAAATGACAGAACTCAAGACAATGGCAAAAACATGCAGAATTAAGTTTAGATGAATTTTTTAATCCCATGTATTGATCTCCTTATGCAGAAAAGAAATGAGCCGTATGAGGTGAAGATCTCATCACAGGGAAAACTGAGGAAAAGATAAGATTAACACAGCAGATTCATCCACCTTTGTTGAATGCTGTTATTGCTGTAGCTGCTCCTAATGCAAGCAAGCGACATGTCCACATGATTTACTACAGAAGAATGTTAAATTTAAAGTGCAAGCAACCTTACTTCAATAGAGAATGGTCAAAGAACAATGATACTATCCTGAAGATTGAATATCTACTTTTATATTAGGGTTATGTGCAATTTTAATTCTCTAAGTTCCAGCAATTGAGCAAATTATCCACTAACTTTTATTGGGTTCAATCAAGTCCCTAACTTTCTTGATTTGTACAAATGATCCTCTAAATTTTATCTCGTACAAATCTCTATTTTTCTTGAATCCTTCAATCAACTGCTCTCACTAAACCGCTAGATTAATTAATGACGTGGCATTATCATTGCGGCAAAAAATGTCACATGATGCTAAGATGAGCCCAATTAGCAATAAACCAACAAAGGGAAACATTTAAAAAAGAAAAAAACCTGAGGTACAACGGGTACGTGAAACACCTGATTGCACAAATCAACAATGTAGGAGTGGAGGACTAAAACATGCAGGACCAAATCGCACATTTTGAGAACTATGCAGGACTTGATTGCATAACATAAAAGTTAGAGAACCAAATTGCACACACACTGACAATGTTATGACTAAAACTTACTTAACCCTTTATTTTACTTTTTTCTGGATAAATAGAGACCAAATTTCAACTTAGGAGGCACGAAAAAGAAAGCCTAGTCTCTGCATTTCTAAGCATCTTGATGTTACAAACTATATTGTCAGATGTACAGTGAAAGATCAAGCATTAGGTACTGATAAGTATCTGCCTGTACACTTCAAGTGGTATTTGAATTGGAATTTAAGAGAAGTCAGGTCAGCACATACAAGTAGCTACTTAATCTAGAAACCGTGTTAATTCATTTTGCATGAAGCAACTACTTCAAGCTCAATGACTTTACACAATTTCACAGATACTTGTAACTTGGTAAATACTCCAGGGACTGGATACAGCAAACATATGTCTTAAGGTGTTATACCATCTCTAATGAAAATAAACCCCCCAATATGTCATCAAGGCATAGTTAGCATCAGTTTGATTCCTCAGCAAATAAGCTGTCTCAAGCTTAAGGTACTCCATATTCATTTTGCTCAAGCTATATCATCCAGAGCTGATCCATATGAATACCATTTCTGGCTAAACCTCTGGACTAACTCCATGCTGAAGACACTTGGCACATCGTTACATCATAGTATGCTTAAATCGGCACTCAGCTGTATTAGTCTACACAAAACTGAGTCAATAGTAAGTCCCTTCTATTTAATCAACACAATGACAAATATCAGCGCATTAATTTATTATGAATAAGTAAGAATAAATATGGGAAGCAGAGTCCAAGCCTCAAAGGAGTCGTTGAATTTGTCCTATATCTACTAAAGTACATCTTGAGCTTCCAAACAAGCAATGAGGGCTACCAAAAAGGACCCTTAGGATAAAATGTTTTCCATGTCAATCAAGGTTACAGTAATTTGTGATGGTATGAACATGGGTCCTTAAATCGTCATTTTATGGAACCTAAAATGAGATTTAACAGTCAATATATGAGTCTCTCTCTCGCAACAGTGTCAAAGGTTGCTATGTCTGAAAGCTTCAATAGAGATCTTGTGGAAGAATGACGTTTCCACATAAATTGAAGTGGAGTAACATGTGTCCAACTTCTTCACTACACAAATTGACATATACCCACCTCATCAAGTGATTATTCCACCAACTCATCATCCCCTACCCACTAAAATGGCCCATTTGCCACCCCTTTAAGACACTCTGAACTTCTTACACTGACAGATCTGACATCACCAACACAAAATGTATCCCAACTCACATGGCATTCATCTTGGATCTAAAACAAATGCTGCAACCTGTATTGATCTAATTTCTCTTCATAGTGGACTACCATGCAAATTACAGCTTCGCATGATCTTTTACCAGTCCTCCTGCAGTTTACCATGACTATAGTATGAAGCATTTCCATGTATCATTGATTCAAGCTCCACCAATTTTACTATTCACATGCTGCGGAACAAGAAGCTAAAATGAATAACCAGCCACACCACAAAATGCCAGAATAAGGGATGCCGACTCATAGGACACGTCCATAATACCAACCAAAATGCACTCTTATCATAGATATAGAATTGCTTGATGCTTACATTGGGTTTTGCCAATAGTCGGAAGGCCTCACCCCTGGTTTTGTCGGCAGACGGCACTGAACCGGATTGTGTTGTTAAACCCTGTCTGACGAATAACCTATTCATATCACGATGTCCAGTCACAACATCAAGCATGTTAACATGGTTTCACTTTAGTCGCTTATAACATCTTTAAACTATTACGCGAGATAACACAAGAAAAAGGGAAAGCTCATCTGCATCGGCCAAATCTATTATTCATAGACAGGAAGTAAAAAGAAAGCCTTTTTCTGGAGACCCTAAATGCCACGAAAGTCATTACAATCACATCTTACTTCTAAGAGTAAATATACACACTATAATTCGTTGGAGCAAGACCAAAGCGCCCATGCCTCTGCACTCACACCGCAGTAAAATCAAATTTTCCGAAGAAGCGGAAGCCCAATCACAATTAACAGACCATTGGAACATCTATCCCCTACACCCTGAAAAGGGGAAGTCAGAAATCAGACCAGAAGCAATCTGTTTCATCAAAATTCACTTCAACTCCATTATCGATCATACGAAACAAAGACAGCAGCACACTGAAATCGCCACCGAAAGTCGGACAGATTGTGCGCCCCCGTTAGGGAACAAGCATTGGCTTGGCTTCCGAACAACCCTTCCATGGTGAATAAGCAAGCGACGCCACCATGGAACGAGTCGCGAGAGGCTTCAGTGCTCAGCTCCTACTCGGGAAGAGAGAGAGAGAGAGAGAGAGAGAGAGTTACTTGAGACGGGTGGCGAAGCGAGGAGGGAAAGGCCGCGAGGAGGAGAGAGAGAGGCGTCCACGACAGCGAGGCTGACAGGGCAAGAGGGATGGAGCGGCCGACGCCATTTCTGATCAGCTCGCCCTACCTATGACTGTTACGTTCGTGCTTAGCCTTTCGTTTCTCCGAATCTTTCCCCCGTCAGAAGTTTCCTCCATTTCGATATGGCGAAATATTCCTTTTACTTCGATGGTATAATAAAGTCACAGTTTCGAAGCTCTCCCACATGCAGCCAAATAATTTCCAGGGAAAATTCCAAATAATAGTATATTATAAAATTCTATTATATTCCACACTTAATGTTAGAGTCGCTCGAAGGCTCGAACGATCCATTTGGGGGATCTAGTCATCTATCTTTTTGAGGATGCCATTCGCGCTTTTCTTTCTTTGGTTTTTTTATTTATTTTAAATAATGAGGCTCATCTTAATTGAAAAAACTTTGAAAAACCTACAAAATAGAAAAAAATTCCAAAAAGGCCTCAAGTCTCTTCATTTTCTCAAATAAAAGTCTGAAGTTGACATTATTTCAAATAAAGGCCGAAATGCCTTCTTTGTCTCAAATAAGAGCCTAAAAGTGGTCATAATTATTTCAAACTTTTAAATAAGGGCCTGACCTCACCTGCCAATCAAAAATTTCGACTGATCAAGAGCATTTTCGTTAAAATACATTTTTAATCTAATTTTTAGTTAAACTAGATTAAAATTAAAATGTAAAAGTAAAAAGTAAAAAATAAAAAAGGGCGATACACGCAGGAGCGGGCTACTCTCATGCTTGTGGCCGAGGCCCATCACGGATGGGACAAGGGGGTCGCTTGTGCCTCGACATGGGCCAGCAACCTCATCGACCAAGGGCATCCCTTCTTACTTCTTTTTTTTTTTTGGGGGGGGGGGGGGGGACAGAAAAAAGAAAATGACAAAAAATGCCCCTAATCAATTGTGAGTTAGGCCATTTTTTGATATTGACATGGCCATTTGAGGCCCTTATTTGAAGCAATATCCACTTCAGGTCCTTATTGGAGACAACGAAGATACTTCAAGCCTTTATTTAAAACAATGTCAACTTTAAGCCCTTATTTGAAAAAATGAGGAAACTTGAAATCCTTTTTTGAAATTTTCCTTACAAAATATACCATCTAATATCATTTATGGATATACACGGTGATATATACCATTTAATATCATTTATGGACATTATTAATATACAGTGATATAGATCATTAGCACTTCGCTTTACACGCATTCTTTATTTGAATTTCCAGGGAAGAGATTGATCAAAATTGTGGAATGTACAAATGGATGAATTATGGTGGAAAACAAGATCTCCACAAGCTTTTCAAATCAAAGTGGAGACCTGCAGCCTCCACCCCCAGGTCTTGATACTTTGGTTGTTCTGGTTTTCTAGAGTTAAGATCAATTTCGTACTTTCCCAAAGTGGTCGGCGTCCCCAGATTCTCTCCACCTTAGGAAGACTGATATGCTTCTGATTTCGAGAAGATGAGGGATAACAATCAAGAAATGCGCATGGCCTCACTGTGTAGACGCCTGGGTCACCTCTAGCCAAAACAAAAATAGCAATAACTGAATGAGATTGTTACAAAAGAGAGTCTGTGGAAGGAGAACGAACAACTTTTGGCCACCTATTAAATAGCCCTTTTGATCAATCAAGCATTTCAAACTACCATGAAGAAAGCTTGGAAAACTGAAAAGGTGGAATGCTCTCATTTGGAAATGGGCCTATTTTCTTTTGTATTTGAGAATGTAGAGGAGAGAAACAGGGTCTTAGAATGGGACATGGTTCATCTCAAGACATTTACTGATCTTAAAACCCTGGGTGCCGAGCACTCTACCTCAATTTTACCGAGTGTGCATTCTGATGCATGTAGTAGGGCTGCCTGTGAAAGGAAGAAATGAGGAGGTTATAATCAGTATCGCTGAGAAGGTGGGTAAGGTAGAAAACATAAAAATAGAATCAAAGGGCTTTACAGGGTTGTCTATTTGCAAGGCCAAAGTGAATCTTAATCTAGATTCCCCGCTTGAATCTGGATTAATTTATAGTTTCAAAGGCAAGGAAATTTGGCTAGATTTTCGGTATGAAAGACTACCAACCTATTGCTACTCTTGCGGAAAAATGGGTCATTATGCTCAAAGTTGCCCAACGATCCATATGTTGAAGAGACCATTTGCAGACATTGGGGAACTAGTTCTACGGGTCGTGGTTGAGAGTTGAGATGAACATACACAGCCCTTTCTGGCAATCTTATTATGAAGCTGACATAGAGGGACTAATGGAGGAGGAAACCATACCAGAGACACCAGAAAACTCAACTACACCAGACCTTTCTTAGGGAGCAGAGGAAAAGAGGATAAAGGGGTCTGTTCAAAAGACGAGAAAGGTAAAAAAAAAAGGTGAAGGAGTTAGAAACTATTACCTCGAAAGGGGGAAATCCTAGGAACTCCTCCCATAGCAACTGGAACCATTCCCTTGCTATTAGAACTCCCTTCATTCCAGCAAGCTAGTGATGCTCTGAATACGAGTCAGAAGAAAGCAAAATTCAGAGTGACTAAAAAAGGAAGGAAAAATATGAACAGTGATGTTAGCAATAAGCAGTTAATTGTTATTGGATGAAACTAGTTTATGGGGGCACTTATCGCGACCTAAAAATTTTTCGATCGATTGGGTCTGATCACAGCCCAATAGTTGTATCCTTAACTAGAAAAGAAGCAAAAAAAAAAACCTTTTAGATTTGAGGCTTTCTAAATGGAGAATGCAGAATGTGACGATGATATTAAAGAAGCTTGGGAAAGGGCTGAGAGATCTGGTGGAGAAACTGGTCCATAAAAAATAAAATATGTTTCTATAGCCCTAGAATCTTAGAGCAAAAGATGCTTTCCCAATTGTCTAAAGTAGATAGAGGAATTGAAACGGGAACTAGAGGCTTTAACCAATGAGTTTCACTCCAATCAGCACACATCTAGTAGAAAAGACATTTTAAACTAGATTGAGGATCTCTAGAGAAGAGAAGAGAAGAGAAGTATTGGAGTCTCAGATCCAGAATTAACTAGCTGAATTGGGGGGGGGGGGGGGGGGTAAGAATACTATTAGCAATAAAAGAGAAATTGTCTTATTTCTGATAACAAAATAAGTATTTATAGACTTAACTATAAGCCTAGTATAATTACATAACTAACCTCAACTTGCTAATACATCTAAAGTAACAAAAAACCAACACTCCCCCTCAAGTTGGAGCATGCATATCAAATAGGCCTAACTTATGACAAATATATGAAACTTGTCCACGTCGAAGAGGCTTTGTGAAGATGTCCGCTAGTTGCTCTTTAGAACGTGTGTGCACCAACTATATGTTCCCACAGTTCACCTTTTCCCGAACAAAATGACAATCCACCTCTATATGCTTCATTTGCTCATGGAACACTGGATTGCTAACAATATGATAGCAGACTGATTGCCACAACAAAGAATAGCTGATCCGGTCATAGGCAGTCCAATCTCAGCTAACAACATACGAACTCATTGAAGTTCACCTGTAACATTAGCCATAGCACGATACTCGGCCTTTGCACTAGATCCGAGAATAACAGACTGCTTCTTACTTTTCCTCGATACAAGATTACCACCAAGGAAAACACAGTATCCGAAGTAGACTGACGATCCATAGGACAACCAGCCCAATCTGCATTAGAATATCCTATCACCTCTAAAGGCTCATGATTAGAATAACCAGCTATACGAAGATACCCTGAA
>JAGVVM010002252.1:0-11410 GCA_019149425.1 Psidium friedrichsthalianum
TACCATCGATTGGAAGGTTTCCTGGATTAGATTCTCCGGCTTGGTATAATTCTCACAGTCGGAGGTGGTAGTGGACATTCCTCCACCACATTATACCAACTATTTGGATGGACCCATCACAGGAGTATATGGCATCACCTCAGGAGAATTTACCTGAAAAGGTAACTTGAGATGATGACTTGGTACGGATATGAACCTCATTTATGGATTGACTATCATTGTCTTGATCACATCATAACAGTTGACTATCTGGTTAGTTACTTCGTTCTTCTTCAAACATTCTCTCATTGTAGCTACCACCGTAGGATTTGGTGCCAATGCCGAGTTTGTTCTTCATGTCAATCGTCGTGGTATATCAGTATTCTGAGGAAGAGTTTTTTGTTTACCAATGGCTACATTTGGCAGCAGAGTTTTTCGAGTGAGTGCCATCTTCATAATTATTACCCTGATCATTCTGACCAGATCTCCTCTTTGGGTTGATTTCTAGTTCTTCACCATTTTCTCCATGAAACTAACCAGGGACGTTCCACTGGGCGTGCCAAAAGATGTTTGCGCAATTTGTATCGGGAATACTTTCAACCGAAATTCATTCGTCGATTTTTTATTATGGTGGGTCCATGGCTCTGTTTTCACAGAGAAATCAAATGAACAATGTGATTTGGCCAATTGCTGATAGAAATGCTTTGAAAGTTAGATAACTATATTAACAATACTCCTTTTTATACTAGCTGTGAACGGGTAATTTACTAGGATCTGAAGGTACAAGAAATTGAAAGTGCATGGCAACTATACTACAAGAAAGGCTAAAGCACTTCTAAAGAAAAAGAGCATTTTCTTGAATTTTGTTGCGCGGGGGCTTCTTTCTCCTTTCTTCTGGGTATTATTCTACTCGTGTTTCAACTGATTGAGCAGTTACTCTTTGATTTCAAACTTTTTGATTTTAATGCCGCTGCTTGTCTCTTCTCAATCCACGATTTTTACAACTGGCCCATGGAAATTGAGCATTTCTGATTTCATTTGTAATTGCACGGTCAGTTGAGTTCCTTTTGAATATTATCTCTTAACTTCCAAAAACTTGTTCGCTGCCTATGATTTTGTTCCGTACCTCCCGAATTTCAGGACATAATATTCATATCACATGCTAAGACTTACCGAATACACGCACACTGTATTCTCCATTCGGTATCTCTTTATACTTTCTTTTAACCTTCCCGTACAAAAGCACCATTGTGCCATTCGGTATATCGTTGTCCTTACCGTATTTCGGGATCTACTAATAAAGTCTTTCTACACAATGTGTCGTTTTCAAGATACCGAACCATTAGGAGACGATTTTTCGGTATCAACAACCTCTCTCTCGATTTGATGAATCGGATTCCCTTGTCAGGGTTCCAATTCGTCTACTCTATCTCGCGAATGATAGATTTCGCAAAGTTCATCACAAAGTGGAGTGCATAGTGAAGGAGACAATCTCGTCGATCCTATTTTTGGAGATATCAAATAAAATCTCCTTCTCAACATGGAGATCTTGGAGACAATCTCATCAGCAACTATTTCCTCCCAGGTACTCTCGATTTCTTGGCTCATGAATGCTCATCATGTTTGATGTCTTATGGATTCGGCATGTGGTTTATTAATTTGTCCTTCCTCGGTTGGGTTTGCTTTTCTAGGGCTATTGAAGATGCGTCGCATGCAAGCAACGAGAATGCTGCATAGAAGAACACGGTGATTGCAGCATAGAGAGGACGAAAAGTTGCTGCTGCTTCTTTAATAGACTCAATGGAGGATTTTCAAAGACTTCTTTTGCTAGAAGAATCTTCGAAGACTTTCAATCTTATCATAAAATGCACCAACTATATGATAATTTTCCACAATCCGGATGATTTCAAATCACATCTTATCTTTTTCTATCCCTAATTTTTATTCGAACAACCATATGCAGCTGAAAAGTGGATTACAACAACCCCATGATGAAAGAAGTGAGATCCTTATGACTTTTGTTTATAAAATAAACAAAAGTGCATTTTTCTTATCCCACATAGGAAAGATGAGAAAATGTGAGATACTTTTGTAAGTGAAAGGCTATTGTAATATTTCAAATGAACAAAGAGATTGAGTGGGTTAGCCCCTACTACACTCGCATGAACGTTTCAAAAATTCACGCAAAGGTCTAGAACATTCCCTCTTTTAGGAAAATAAACGCAAAATGAGATGAGATCTTATAACGAAATACTTAATAGGAAGGATTAGAAAAAAAAAAAGTTAAAATTTACAATTTTTAGTAATTTTCAACTTTAAAACTGATATTTTTTTTTTTTTGAACAAAAGTCATATTGTTGAATGAGTCGAACATAAATGCTATCGAGAAGCAAAATGAGCAAAGAGTGCAAGAAAAACACTCATTGCAATGGGGATGAATCGAATGATCAATTCCTTGCAAATTAGAGTCTCATTTGTCACTTTCAAAAGCAAACCCCAAGATCCTATTCAATCTAGGAGTTAATTCAATAGAGGTGACATTTACCCCTTCCATAATAATTCTTTTACTATTGAAACCTAGCAGGAAGTTCGAAAGTTCTTACGGGGCGGTTTTCAAGGGTGAGATATTTCAGGACCGACCTATCCCAATTTTTTTTTTTTACACTTAGTCCTGCTACCAAGTATGAAAGACCCAAAATAATTCATGATAAAAAAAAATGAAAATACTAATTTTTTTTAAAAAAAATAGGATTTAAAAACTACAACTTAAAACCATATTAAACTAACAAGCAATTTCAAACTAATCTTTTTTCAAAATAAAAAAGGATATAAAACATTTTGCTTAGAAACCACACTAAAGCAATAAGCAATCTCAAACTAAACAAAGTAAACATGAAATGCCATTTTCCTTAAAAGTGAAATAAAAATTTCCTTTTGAAATATATATATATATATATATATATATATATATATAATGCCACACCAAAAAAACGGACATTTGAGGCCAAATCAAAAGTGATGCGCTTAGAGGTTTCCTTCTTCTTTTTTCAGATTACATATTTCAGTTTTAAGATTTGACCATTTATGAAAATTATTTTTTCCCGCATTTATAAACAATATTTGCTAAGTTATTTTTGGGAAAATTGGAATTGTCCCGATGGAACCAGCTTGGACCAAACTAACTCAATTTAGTTCAGCTTAATGTTCTTACTTAGGGCCAGCATGCTAGTAAAGCCAAGCGTGGTCCTTTCAAGTCTAACTAGAAAATCCCTTATCATTTCATGAAAAGCCAATCTAGTTCTTGTGAATGTGCAATTTTATGCGTTCCGTTAGGTTTTTTCAAATGAAATAAATCTCTAGAGGGTTAGACCTAGCCGCATACCATAAAGTAAAAAGAAGTCTCTTAGGCTTAGCTAGAAAAAAAAAACCATCCAATACTTAAGCTAACAAACGAGGAGAAAGATCCCAAAAAAAGATTATAAAGATAATGCATGCATTTCATACATAAAAGCAAGTATTTAAAAATGACAACGTAACACAACAAAAGTTGTTAATTATATAATAAACTAATATTCTTTTCTCCTTGTAAATTTTATAATAAGTAAATTTAAATTAAAATTATTCACGAATATTCTTCAACTGTCTCGCGCATCACGCAGACTATAAACCAGATTTTACACACACACACACACACAAAAGGAATAAAAAATCATGTAGTATATCATGATAATATAATTTGTTTTTGTCGAAGTGCCATTATAATATAAGGAGAAGAGAATAATTGAATTCAACTGAAACACAAAAATGAATAGCCGGTTAAGTTAACGCAGCTCTAAAGCCGGGAGGAAAGGCTAGCGGCGCAGTCAACCGTCCCATTGAACTCCTCATCACCGGAGAGCGAGAGACAGAGAGAGAAGCATCTAGAAGAAGAAGAATGAGCGCCGCGGCGGCGGCGACGACGGCGGGGTATCTGGCTCGGAGGGCGGCTCAGAAGGAGAGAGTCCGTATTCTCTACCGCCGTGCCCTCAAGGATACTCTGAACTGGGCCGTACACCGCCACCTCTTTTACCAAGACGTATGCTCTCTCTTTCTTAGGGTTTCGCATTTGGTCAATCGCTCGATCTCAACATTAGGATGCTGATCGTCATGCTTGGATTGTTTTTTTCTGCGTCAGGCATCAGATTTGCGGGAGAGATTCGAAGCCAACAAACATGTGGTACGATCCGCTTCGCTGTCCTCAGTCTGGTGCTATCTTGAGAACTCTAACCATGTGAATGGATGATTATGATCCCAGTGAGTTTACTGATCTAGGAGATTACGTTCGATTCAAGTAGAAAACTGGAATTTGAAATGACATAAGACCCAAGGCATAGTGGGGAAAGGGAGGCATTTTATCTGTTTACCATTTAGGCTGATGGTCATGCTTATCTTCATAAGTTTCCGTACTTTCTTGTTCTGTCTTACATCATCTGGATAATAGTTTTGTTGTCCGCAAATGCTGAGTGTGTATATTTCCGGAGAGCTCAAGATGTTAATTTCAGTTGCTTTCCATTTGCTAAGAGTAGCCTGGACAGTTAATGCATGGGTTTGATTTTGGTAATGGTTTTTCCCTAAACAACCATTGTTTTGCTTTCAAGCTAATAGTGTAACAGGATAATGTGGTTTTTGAATGTTATAACTGAAAAGTGAAAATGCTTGCTTGCTTTTATTTAAACATGCAGGAGGATCTTGATACGATTGACAGATTGATTGCTGATGCGGAAGCTAGCTACAATAAGTGGCGGCACCCTGATCCTTACATTGGTAAGTACTGGTTAGATGCACTACTGGATTTAATACGTGTTACTTTTGAACGAGCTGAAGGCCCGTTTTTAGCTGCTTGAAAGGTGTCATCACTGGACAAACGAAATGTTGTGGTCTATGAGATGAAGATAGCATGTATTATTTGGAATTGATCAGATGAGATGTAGACATTCTGTCATATATTTTCTCTGATCCAGGTTTCTGTCATACAGTTGGGTCTTGAACTTAGCCATCTATTATTGGTGGAATGATGTGAGATCTTTATTCTTCCTCCATTCTTCGGTTGTTTTTTTGCCTTCCAAGAAATGAGTATTCTCCCAATTCCTATATGTGGCTTGCAATTCACTTGTGCATTTTATGGCAGTGCCTTGGGCTCCTGGTGGTAGCAAGTTTACTAGGAATCCGACACCACCTTCGGGGGTAAGAGTTCTTGATAATCACAGTGATTTATACGTGGCTATCCATATGTATGAATCAACCAGTGATTTTGATCTTCACAAGAGAATGTTCATTTCATCCTTAGTTGGCATTCTGCTCATTGATGTTGGCCATGCTTAGTAATCTCAGTGAAAATCTATTTGTTTGCTCTATATGTGCTATGCATCATACGTCGACAATATGAGCAATGAGAGCATCCAAGGGTTGATCTCAATTTGTGTACAAGTCAGTTAACAGTTTTCTGTATGTATGCAGTATGCTTTCCTTTTATTGATGTACCATCACTAGGAGTTGACCTGTGGAAGAACTTCGTCAATAAATCTTGATGGGTTCACAAATAGGATATAGTTTTTTTCTTCCTGATCTATATATGGAGCTGAATGTTGGCCAGTACAGAAATAACGTGAGCATAAAATTGGGGTAGTGGAAATGAGGATGTTAAGGTGGATGTGTGGTTATACAAGGATGGATAAGATAAGAAATGACGATATTCGACAGAAAGTTGGAACGGCACCGGTGGCAGAGAAAATGAGAGAACATAGATTGAGATGGTTTGGACATATTCTCCGTAGACCCGTAAATGCTCCGATAAGAGCAGAAGTGTGTTATCGAGAACACGATATGAAGAAAAGACGAGGTCGGCTGAAACTTACCTGGGGGAAGGTAGTAAAACAAGATTTAATAGAGTGGGAAATAGATTGGCGTACGGTTTGTCTTAAAACGGAGTGGAGGAAAGCTATTCGCATTGTAGAGGGGGGGATTTTCTATGTTCCAAAGTGCCCTGTTTAGTGCTTTCTATTTATTTATATTTATTTATTTATTTATTTATTTTTTGGTATCATATTTTTGCTTTGCTTTAAGCATATTTTAAGCTTTTCACTTCGGGTTCATCGACCACCAACCCTAACTAATTTGGGATAAAGGTGATGTTGATGTTGATGTTGATGTTGATTTATTTTTGGGGTATTCATGTTTTTGCTTTTATTTTAGTGTATTTTAAGCTTTTCGCTTCGGGTTCATCGACCGCCGACCCAACTGGTTTGGATAAAATTGATGTTAATGTTGATGTTGATCTATATGCTCTTTAGTACATTCGATGGTGATTTTAAAACGCTGATTGGTCGGTTAAATCTTATTTTAGTACGCATATTGTGCTCAATTGCTAGACTGTTAGATTTGTCTTCCTTATGGCACCATCTCGCCCCCTCCGGCTCGAATTCTACAATGCATACTGCCTAGTTTCTGTTACTAGGCAGTTCTGAAGAAGTGCCTATAGTCTGATTTTCCCTCTTGATGATGCTTTCTGACACTCCTTTTGCTTCTTCCTCTTTTTCACTGAGGGACTTTATTACCAATTTTGCATTGTACTCAATGCATGTTTACTTCTTGCCAGTTAATTAGTGACAATGTCAGCAGTGGATTTTTGTCAACATTGTGGTGGACTGTCCTACAAAAATCTTAAGCTTCCTGATCCACTGTCTTCTTATGCATCCTCTTTTTGCAGATTGAGATAATTTATGATTATGGTCGTGAAGATAATGATTGAAAATGCTAAGTGCTCCCTGTTGGTTAATAAAGGTTAGTATGTCTCTTCTGTTCATTTTAATGTTCTTCGAGTTGTCGTTAAGCAGTTCGTGGCATTACTTTCAAGTTTTATTTAGTAGAGTTTAACTCTTTTTTCCCCTTCGATTAGTGATAGGGTCATTATTTTGTTTTCGCTAAGCCACTACTCGCTAGACTGCTTGCTTTTTCTGAATCCTTCCAATTCTGGGCTAGTCATTCTTTTTGTTGGTATGAGTTGCCACAGATTCTGTGCTCTAAGTTTGTCCGTATAAGGAAATCTCTCTCTCTCTCTACTTGTGCATCGACCACTGCCTGCATGAATCCCTCCGCCTCCCACCTATCTGCACGGATCACAACACGTGAACATACACGCCAACATATGAGCCTTCTGTACTCATGAACATAAGTTGCCCTGCATGTTGACCCAGATTGGGGTACACCTGGTCATTGATTGAATCCCTGAAGAGATCCTGTAACTTTTTGTTTTGCAGGCTGAGAGAGTCCATGGAAATGGGATCAAAAGATGGCTCTGGCGGCCAATATCTTGTTTCTGTTGTAACGATGAACCTCAATGTTGGCTTTGACGATCAGTTACTCCTGACTGCTTTGTATTTGGATGTTCTGCCTAACTTTGATGTTTTGATCAAAGATTTGAAGTGCAGATTAACATGTCTCACTGACCACTCTATTCTAGTTGCTTTCGCATATAATGGTCATTGTGCATGTTGACATTTGGATAGATCAGCTTCTCTGTCGATTTGGCATCAACATGACAGTAGTGTAGATAACCCTGCCATAGCACATTGTGATTTCTGGTTGGGCACTTGGAGTAATTGCCCAAGTTCAAGCGCGAGTCAAGTATTAAATATCTGTTTGCTTGTTTTAGAATTTCTGCCGGGGTTGTAGATGGGGACTTTTGATTATTCATAATCAAACGAAATCCGTTAAGCTTCGTAATTTGTCTTTCGAAGTTTGGCGACAACGTCATTTCATTTTGTCCTCCGGAAAAGTTGGGTGTCTACTATTAAAGGGATGTCCTGTAATAAATGCCTACCAAGCGTGGAGCAAGAGTCGTTCTTTGGGAGGTAGTAGTTATAAGATCATAAAATAATATATCTCTACTCTGGACCATGGATTGAAAGCTCGTCGAGCTTTAGCTTCTTAAGACAAATTGCGACAGAATGTGCGAGAAGATTTGTCGCTCAAGGACTACAGGATTGGCCTTATATTTCAAGTTTGTTCTTTACTTGCCCATTCTTTTTCTTTTTATTCTTTGGCTTATTTTCTAGGTTAAAAAATGACGTTTGGGATTTGCATGGCTTCAGTGCAAGAAAGATTCGCAAATACTACGTACTCTCATCAATTTACATATATGAATTCGTATTCGTCATTGGCTAGGATCATCTTGATGGATATCATCACTAGGAGTGTGTAACCGACTGAATTACCTGAAATTAGGATCGGATCACTCGAAAATAGGGTCTGTAAACGGTTCCTCTAAGCACTGGATTCAATTTTTGAGACCGATTGGAATCGGTCCGGTTCCCCGATTTTGATAG
Source organism: Psidium friedrichsthalianum (assembly GCA_019149425.1). Taxonomy (NCBI): domain Eukaryota; kingdom Viridiplantae; phylum Streptophyta; class Magnoliopsida; order Myrtales; family Myrtaceae; genus Psidium; species Psidium friedrichsthalianum. The sequence continues at coordinate 8,343 of JAGVVM010002252.1, forward strand.
ACGCACGCCAGACCTATTGGATAACCGGTTCCAATTCTTTATGTATGAATTTCAAGTCTTTCTAAGAGATTTTGTACTAAGTAGATTGCTCCTGATATCACTTTTTGCAGGGAGTTTTATGCTTGCAAGTTTCAAAATGGGTTTCGAGTTTTTTTGACTGCAAGACAGAAAGGAAGATATTATTAGTGATTTTTGGTGGTAGTGCGATAGGAAGACTGTCACTTGTTATTCAGCATTCTGAGATCATAATATTATGTTATTATTTTTGAATTGTTGCTTATGGTGAGATGTATTTTTGCTGCTCATATCAGGATTAATTGCTTTTGACAGACAATGAGTTTTATTATTCATTTTTTTATTTAGATCATTTCAATCGATACGCATATTATTTTTTATAGAAAAAAGATGGAAATGAGAAAAAGTAAACAATAGGAAAAATTAGGTTTTCGGTAGACTTTGGAATCGGATTCGAAAAATAGGGTCTGTTTTCAAATAGATTTCAGGATAAACGGGGTAGGTTCTCAGTTCCAAAATTGGGGATGATTAGAATAGGATTGGTTCAGGATCTAGTCTGGTGACCCTACTACCTGGGGTCCCGTGCTCACCCCTATCGTCACTAACCATTCTGGCAGAACACATTATACATGTCCTTTGCCACACTCCCTTAGCCTATTCATCATGGTATAATCTACAGTAGCATGATAATATGCATATGATGACAATTTCCTTAACATCAGCTAAAAAGACCAGGCTACAACGAGCCAGTTCATCATATAGATTTTCATACATCTCAACCTTTAGAGAATCATCTCATATAGTAGAACATCAAGCTAACTCTACGGTCCTTATCCACATACTCCATACAAGGAAATCACTCAGTAGCGAATAGGTTGGTGGGAAGGTTCTTATTAGGTGGCTATCAAAGACGGCACACAATTAATTCCAACCAAATAAAAGCCCTATTCTTTTTAGTTCGACAATTGTAAATACACACGCTAATCATTCAGCATTTCCCTTTATGCCGTGGCAATCGATTTATCATAGAAAAATTGTCAAAAAAGTCTAAACTTATTACACTTTTCTCAATTTAAACCTAACCCATTTATTTTTCAATCAATTCAGTCATAAACGCTTTTGATTTTTTTTTTTGGTAGGTAAGTATTATATTAGCTAATCACAACGCGATACAAAGAGCCAACACAACCTCGTACCCAGATTACAGATCTGTCACGGGGTGCAAGGGTGTAGGGCGAGTCCAAAGAAAAGTCTAAGCAAAGGAAACACCCCGGAGGGGTCACAAGACGACAGCCAAAACAAGAGGCCGAACAACAAGGAACAAAGCCACCAACAAAACAGCTGAGGACACCAACGGGGACCAGCCCTAGCAGCAAGTGAGTCTCCATGATGCATAAGGAGAGTCGGACGGCAGCAGCAACAGTAGCTGAAAACCTCACCAGCTTCAAGTTCCAGCAGCGACAAAACGACATTGGGCAGAGCTGAAGGCATTGCATATGAAGACCAGCAACACCACAGCGAGGAGAACCAGGTGACGAGCAGCAAGCATCAGCAACAACAAAACAGGAGGACCAAGCATAATTCCAGTCACCAAAACTGAGGATGTTGAGGCAACTAGGGATCTCCAAGGCACTCCAGAATCGGCAGCTAGGATGCAGGCGCTAATCACCAGAGAGGCCAAAGGGGAGAGTTGAAACAGCAGCAACAGCAGGCGGTAAGGCACCAGACTCAGAGTCCTCCTCTCCCGGGAAGAGAGTTTCCAGAGCACAACCCAGATCAGCAGCACGTGACAGCAGCATGAATACATCCGAATCAGAATCCTCAGCTCCAAGGAGATGTGATCCTGCAGCTCTAGGTGTACCTGCAAGAACACAGCCAGCAAAGAGACCAAAAGACCAGCTGAAGACAGCGCCATCTTAAAGATCCAGCAGGAACATAGCTCCTTAGGACAGCAACAGCTTGAAGAACACAGAGCTGAAGGCATTGCACATGTGAACAAAGTTACTTCATAGCCAATTCCATCCATGATAAGCTGGGCACATGACCAGCAAACAAACAACAACAGACCAGCACACAAAAAAAATAAAATAAATAGAGAATAGCAGCTGGGGTCATTAACAGCTTCCAGTTCAGCAGCAACACCAAGCTGAGGCCACAGAGACAAGCTAACGACTCCAGAAACCAGCAGCTACAAGTCACGAAAGCCCGCTGAAAGCCCAACACAAGACGTGCATAGCTCCCAGCAGGACAGCAGCTGTGAACGTGCTTGATGACCCTCCAGTTTGGATCCGCGAGCAAAGTAGTGACTGTTCTGGTTCCAGCCAGGGATGGTCCTGAGTGGAGTCCAGAACGAAATAGGCGAAGATAGCAACCAGCAGCACCCAGAAAAGCTCCAGGTCAGAACAGCACGACAAGAGATCCACCACTGGACAGCACCAACACAGCAGTACGTCCCGCAGCAGAACCCCAGAAGCAGACACAACCAGCAGCAAAATCATCCCCGCGGCCGTAGCTCCGAAGAGCCATCAGCAACCGGAAGCATCACGCAGCACCAAAGGTAGAAGGGCAGCAATAAACACCAGCAGGCCTCCAGCAAGCTCGAGAAACCAGCTGAATCTGTCCTGAAATGGTTCCCAGCAGCACTGCAACAGAGAAGGCCGAGAAAAAAGCATAGACCAATAATAGGCGGGAAGGTCCCCGCGGCTAACAAGGTAGGATACCAGTCATTCAAAGATAAGAGGGGACAGCTCCATAAATTCAGGACTCTTCTATTGCGTGGGGTGTCATTTACGAGCCTAAGAGACATCGCCTTATCCCTCACTGATTTAATCAGGTGTTTTTTCAGCGATGGACGAATAACGTTTTTCCCGGAAGAGAATATCGTTTCTTTGCATCCAAATAAGGTGGCACAAAGCCGCAAAGGAGTAGCGAGCAATCCGTTGGTGGAACGACTCACCACCAAATTTCTTTTCCGCCCATCGAAGAGTGTCCCATCCTCTGCCTGGCCAAATAGGCTATTCTTATGAGCCCAGAAACGAATAAGGTCAGCGGAA
>JAGVVM010002253.1:0-29111 GCA_019149425.1 Psidium friedrichsthalianum
GGGAAACCAAGTGAGACGGAGTCGAAGCTAAAAGTAGGAAATGATCTCGGAGTTGAAGTGGAGTCAATAGGAGTTGTTAGGCTTATGTTAGAGTCGAGTCATGTACTCATTTTGAGAAATGTTTTTTATGTTCCTAGTTTTAGGCGAAATTTGATTTCTATTTCTGCTTTAAACACTAGTGGATATTCTTTTCTTTTTCAAAGTGGCTCAGTTCAGTTGTCCCTGAACTCTCAACTTGTTGGCTCCGGTATTCTAAATAATGGATTATATCAGCTTGTTCTTTCTCCTAATCTATATCAAAGTTTTGCTGTTGAGTCTAGTGTTTCTAAGAGATCCTTGTGTGCTGAAAATTCTTGTCTCCTATGGCATAAACGTTTAGGTCACATATCAAGAGAGAGAATTCAAAGGTTAGTCAAAAATAACATTTTACCTTCTCTTGATTTTGGTGACATGGAGACTTGTGTCGACTGCATTAGAGGCAAATTTACAAAATCTAAAAAGAAAGGGTCTACTCGTAGCTCAGAGCTTCTAGAAATCATTCACACTGACATCTCAGGACCTTATCCTACTACCTTATGTGGACATAAGTATTTTATTACATTCATAGACGATTTCTCTCGATATGGCTATCTTTATTTCATTAAAGAGAAGTCAGAAGCTCTCGACAAATTCAAACTTTTTAAAATGAGGTTGAGAAGCAGTTAGAGAAGGTCGTTAAGGTAGTAAGGTCTGATCGTGGAGGTGAGTACTATGGTAGACATGAGGGGTCCGGGCAGCAAATGGGACCGTTTGCCAAGTACTTGCAGGAATGTGGGATTGTTCCACAGTATACCATGCCTTATACGCCTGAACAGAATGGTGTGGCCGAAAGGCGGAATCGCACCCTTATGGACATGATGAGAAGCATGATGAGTAGGTCTAACCTACCAAGTTTTTTGTGGGGTGAAGCGCTTAGAACTGCCTTGTATATCCTTAACCGTGTTCCTTCTAAATCTGTGCCTAAAACACCTTTTGAGATGTGGACTGGTCGTAAACCTAGCCTTAGACATTTTCGTGTGTGGGGGTGTCCTGCTGAGGTGAAAATTTTTAATCCCACGATGAGTAAAATTGATTCAAAGACTACTCGTTGCTTTTTCATTGGGTATCCTGATAGGTCTAAAGGGTACAGGTTTTATTGTCCCAGTCGTGGGAGGACGGTGATAGACTCCGCAAATGCTAAATTCTTGGAGTTTGATGTTGCTGATGCTGTTAGTGCTGATGTTGATGTTACTGACACTTTTGAGCAGAACGAGAGGGTGTTATTTCCTTCCATTGTCCCACGTATTGATGCATTTACTGTGCCCGATGACATCGTTGTTGAACATCCTGTTATTGATGGTACTTCAGCACAAGCTGGGTCTTCTTCTCAGGATACTTCACATGAGGTTCCTGTTAGGAGGTCTGTCAGACAGAGGAGACCAACTATTAGTGATGATTATGTTGTTTATCTTGGGGAGTCTGATACTATTTTAGCAGATCCTGTGAGTTATCAGGAGGCTGTTGCTAGTTCCCATGTAGATAAATGGCTTGAGGCTATGAGAGATGAAATGCATTCGATGTCACAAAATGGTGTATGGGAGCTTGTGAATTTACCTGATGGTCATCGATCAGTTGGGTGTAAATGGGTGTTCAAAACAAAGCGGGATGCAAATGGAAAAGTTGATCGCTATAAGGCGAGGTTAGTAGCAAAAGGTTTTACCCAGCAACCAGGTATTGATTATACTGAGACATTTTCTCCTGTTTCTTCTAAGGATGCTTTTCGCATTATTATGGCCTTGGTTGCACATTATGATCTTGAGCTTCATCAGATGGATGTTAAGACTGCTTTTCTAAATGGTAGTCTAGATGAGGATGTGTATATGATACAACCAGAGGGTTTTGAAGAGACTGGTAAGGAGAACATGGTTTGTAAACTCAAGAAGTCTATCTATGGTTTGAAGCAGGCTTCTCGTCAGTGGTATTTGAAGTTTGACGAGGTAGTGACTTCTATGGGTTTTGTTGAAAATAAGGTGGATCATTGTATCTACCTGAAGACCAGTGGGAGAAGGTATATTTTTCTGGTCTTGTATGTTGATGACATCCTCCTTGCTAGCAGTGACGTTAATTTGCTGCATGAAACTAAAGTAATGTTGACAAGGTCTTTCGATATGAAGGATCTTGGGGAAGCGTCTTTTGTTCTCGGGATAGACATACATCGAGATAGATCTCGTGGGTTGTTAGGACTCTCGCAGAGAGCATACATTGATCGTGTGCTTAAGCGTTTTGAGATGGAGAGTTGTAAGCCCAGTGTTGCGCCAGTACAGAAAGGAGATAGATTTAGTAAAGATCAGTGTCCTAAGAATGACTTTGAGAAAAAGTCAATGGAGAATGTACCTTATGCTAGTGCTGTCGGTAGTTTGATGTATGCACAGGTATGCACTAGGCCGGATATTGCTTTTGCAGTGAGTGTTCTTGGCAGATATCAGTCTAATCCAGGTCCAGATCACTGGGTGGCTGCCAAGAAGGTTATGAGGTACTTGAAGGGGACACGGGATTATATGCTTGTGTACAGGCGGTCGGACAATCTTGAAGTAGTTGGTTTTTCTGACTCTGATTTTGGGACATGTCCGGATGATAGAAAATCTACTTCGGGATTTATCTTTATGATGGCTGGAGGTGCAGTTTCTTGGAAGAGTGTGAAACAAACTCTGACTGCTTCTTCTACTATGCAAGCGGAGTTTGTTGCATGTTATGGGGCAGTAACGCAAGCGGTTTGGCTGAGAAATTTTATTTCAGGGCTTGTGATTGTTGATTCTATATGTAGACCACTGAAGATATATTGTGACAACAGTGCGGCTGTGTCATTTTCGAAGAATAATAAGAGTTCAAGTGGTTCGAAGCATATAGAGATTAAATATCTCGCAGTCAGGGATTTTGTGAAGAAAGGGGATGTTGAGATTGAGCACATCCGCACTGATGCGATGATTGCAGATCCTTTAACCAAGGGGTTACCACCTGGGATTTTTCGGGCTCATGTAGCTAATATGGGGGTGGTAGAGTCTTTTGATGTACTTGGTTAGTGGGAGTCTGTGTTGTCTTATTTTTATGAGACAGTTATTTGTTGTTTTTGATTGAGACATGTGATTGTTTCAGTATTTATATATGATGATCATCAGTTATTTCTATCTGTTATTGTATTACATGTGCACATGATTGAGAGACTCAGGATCCGGTGTTTATCTTGAGCATGACGGTTATGTCAAATTTGTATGTCTCTGATGACACCATAAAAGTTCTCGCGAGGTTATGTTTTGAGACATGCGGGGCATTAGTGCCAATTGTTTTCATCCGGCTTCTTTGAAGCATTAAGGTTACGGATGGGTACTCTGATTTCTCTGAGGTATTTAGGTTACAGAGAGTTTTCTCTAACTTCAGTGAAATATAAAGGTTACAGAGGGATTTTCCTGACTTCTATGAAGTATCAAGGTTACAGGAAAATGGTAAAGGACCGACCGAAAGATAACATCATTGAGATCACCATTCAGGGATGTTATTTTCGGCTACACCGCCACATTGACCCATTGACGTTAGAGTTGCTAGTGCTTGTGATCATAGTTGTCCAATATCGTTTAATGATGTGACGATGGCTATGGTTCGGTATTAGTAATTTTGATGGTCGGGGTTGTTTTGAGATGTTGTCTCGAATATTGTATTTTTATTACGGCTATATTTGTGTACAGCCTGAGAATCATTTTGAAAGTAAAATTTTTTAAAACTTTTGTAATTGATCATAGCCCAAGTGGGAGAATGTTGGAATTTTATTTTAACTTTTATTATTTTATTTTATTTTATAAAATTCATATTGGGCTATAATCAATTATTTTGTATTCGAGACAATGCATGATAGCCCGTTATGTTTGGGTGATCATTTATTGGGTTTTGCGCATCTCGTTTTCATTATTAATGTGGGTTGGACGGCATAAGGTGTAGGCTTAAGTGTTGACGTAAGCCCGTGATGGAAGGGCCCGTCACTATTATATTACTAGCGCTAGGTCCCCTCTCCTACTTACCAAAAAAAAACATAACGACAGTTCCATCGGCCGTCGCGTGAGGAGGGAGAGGAAGACCTAGGGCACGGTTTTCTTGTCTCTCGCAGATCTTGCTTCCACGTCGCATCGTATTGTAGATCTCGGCTTCCGCGTATAACTTCGAGATCATGGTGCAAACAGGTACGTGTTTATTTATCGTAATTCCTTGACCTAAATCGATTACGTTGATCCTGGATTCCAATTGATTATTTAATAGTTCCTTCATATTCATTGTAGAATCTATTGTGTTTCGCAACTATAATGGACAAATTTTGTAAGCATTATTATCGACATGGCCATATGGCATCCCATTGCTATCGATTATGACCTAGGCAACCCACTGGCCCGGACAATCAATCTCAAAGCCGAGATTCACGTGCACATCTATCTCCCCATGCTATTGCTACTGATGCTTCTCCCAACGGATTATCTGTCACTATCTCATTAGAGACCTTCATGCCAATCTTCAAGAATTTGGTACTTTCAGCTCTTCTATCTCTCTTGCTATGTCTGTCGCTTCAGGATTATCAGATTCATGGTATTTTGTTTCAGCTTGCTGCAATCATATGACAGCCAATTCTAATTTGTTTCGATTAAAATCCTTCCCTTCACATACATCTACTATTCACAAAGGTGATAATTCTCCTATGCAAGTAAGTCATATTGGAAACATTTCTACATCCATATTGTCCTCACCTAACACCTTTATGATTCCTAAACTCTCTTTGAATTTGATTTCAGTAGGACAATTGTGTGAACTTGGTTTTGATGTTCACTTCTCCTTTCATGGTTGTCATGTACAAGATCCAAAAACGAGACAAACCCTTGGAACTAGTCATAGAGTGGGATGCCTCTTTGAACTCATTTCCTTAAACATTCCCAACTCTTTGGCTGGTTGTGCTGCTACAGTGTCATTTGAAACTTGGCGTTCTCGGTTAGGTCATCCTTCTTCTTCTAGATTAAAATCTTTGATTTCAAGTGGTCATTTAGGCTCTGTTGATGATAAAGACTTTGATTGCTTACCTTGCTGGTTAGGAAAATATCATGCCCTTCCATTTAATCGTAGTGAATCTATATCTCCTACCCTTTTGATCTTATTCAGTTTGATATTAGGGACCTTCTCCAACACCCACCATGGGAGGCTCTCTCTATTTTGTTATTTTTGTTGGTGATTACTCTCATTATACCTAACTTTACCTCATGAAAAAATCTATCTGAGTTTAGTCATATCTACCATGATTTTGTTGCCATGATAAAACGCAATTTTCTAAAGATGTCAAGGTTTTTAGTGCGGATAATGCCATGGGATATTGAGACAGAATTTCTTAGAATTCTTTCCCAGTAGGGTACTATTATTCATCGTTCATGTCTAGGCACTTCCCAACAAAATGGACGCGCAGAACATATGTCACGCCCCGAACCCTACGGGCTCGCGACATCCCGCGTGTCTACCACTCGTAACGAGTCTGCGTGCGACTGGCCAACGATTAGCGACGGCCCAGGATGCCCATCGCGGCCAGACGACGCTATGGTCTAACGTCAAACCTGTAACCTGCGGAAGCGAGCCTTCAATACATACAAGCATACATATGAAAATGGGGTAGTACGTACGGACAAGAACACTCATGCAAAAACATCATTTCATATATTTATAAAGCGTTAGGTACAGACCCCAAAAATGAAACATACACTATGGTCTAAAAACCCTACGCTCTGACGACCTGGACTCGACGTCGGATGCGGTCACTCCTGCGGCTCCTCCTTGGGGTCGTAGTCTGCCCAGGGGTCGTCCTCCTCCTCGGGATCTGCCTCCATGTCCTCGCCCTCCTCGTGGCCATCAACCTCCATGCGGCCTAGGGACGGCAGCTCTGCCAACGGGTCAAGGTCCACCACCTCTCCTCCATATGCAGCGGAGTGAAGGAGTCCAGGGTCATCCTCCATAGGTACGGGGGCATCGCGGTGGGGTCCCTCAAAACCAAACATACCCTCTCTCATCCATGCCTCGAATCTATAGGGTACAAAATGCGGGTTACCCTGATCCACCCAGATGGTGGTCAGTCGTCGCTCCCAGAGGACAGCGTCCTCATCCACGTGCTGGGTGATCTCGGTCTCTATCTGCACGGGCAATCCAAAAAGTATAGGGGGCTCGGCCATCACTGGCGTCCTGGATCTGTAAACAAGGCAACCACCGCTAGTAAGTCGAAGACTCAGCAAGCTCACCACTAATCCTAGCGTAGGATAGGGTATACCAGTGGTTTGGACCTAACCAGTGGACTAGGGTTTCTGGTCATCTATTCCGGGTACACTCTCTCGTCGTGGGTACCAAAATCTCAGAGCACGAATAAACAACTACGCGTAATATGCGAATCATAAAATACAGACGGGCAATTAACAGACAATAATAGTAATTCAACATGCAAAGACAGATGCAAGCTCAGATTGCCTCAGATGATCCCAGTGGATCCTGCCTGCTTATCCCTCCGATTCCCATCAGGGCCCATCCCACTGTGCCACTCGGCATTATAACTCAACTGCGTATGGTACGCCTTACGTTGGCCTCGCTTATCCCTCCATTTCCCCGCGTAAACGACGCCTCAGAGCTCATCCCACATGTCACTCCTCCAGGTGACTCATGCCATGCTCACAGTACATGATGCTTAAACACATTCATAGTGCGTCATTCATAGAGCAGGCAATTTCAGAGATCTCACAAGCAAGGAGGTATACAATTCGACAATCGGTCTAACAACCCGTATTCATCGGGGTATGCCTCATGTAGGCCTGGCACTCTACACGAAATTTCACAATCGACTGGATTCAATTTAGGTACCTCACGTAACTGCGTTAGACATTCACTTCCTCTGGAAAATAGACCCCCAGTTAATTCAATCGTGCTTTTACATTGCCCTTAGAATTCATCTGTTTTAGAATTCGGTCTAACCCAGCTTAATGGCTCGACCCTTCCCAGTCTTTACTACTCAACCCTGGCCCAACATCGGCCCACAGTTAAGGTTTGAAATCGCTTTTGGGCCCTACTGAATCTTATTAGATTTTATTAAGCCAATAGTTAAGGCCCAAAGGTCCTTTCTTAGAAATTTGGCCCATTAAGTCAAGTTGGGCCCGTTTAATTAAGTTAGGCCCATTTGGGTCTAAGGCCCATTTACTAATTAAAAGCCCATGGTTTAGTTATAAGTAATTAATTATTTTGAGGCCCATTATTATTATAAATTTCGGGTAGGGCCCAAGCCCATATTTTAAAGTGAGCTTATGGGGCCCATTTAAGCTTAATCGGGCCAAATTGTCAACCCTAAGCCCATGTACACTATTGGGCCCTAAATTTTTATGTTCAAGGTCATTATTAAGGCCCATTTTAATTAGATTTTCGTCCATATGGTGGCCCATTAAGATAACTTAGGCCCATTAGCTTTTATTAGCTTAGTTTGGCCCAAAACATGTCCCTAAGCCCATTGCCACCCATAGGCCCACCATTTTCACGCCTAAACCATACTTTGCAGCCCACAATTAACATTTCAAGGCCCAATTTTAGATGCTAACAGCCCACACATTCGGGCCATTCACATATACACAATTAGTCTAAAGCCCATTATTCATAATTACTCACTAATCATCATGGAATCATACATAGGCCCCTAAACTAATCAACCACACATGCATAGACTATTCCTAAGCTAAGATTAGGAGTGTGGCTTACTCGAGAGAGGCTGGTAGAGGCGGTGCAGCGGCGAAGAGGAGCGGTCGGTGGCGATGGGGCGGCGGCCGCGAGCTAACCGAGAGAGATGGTGAGGTCAGGTTAGGTCGGCGTCCATAGGGCCTTATTGCCATGGAAAATGAAGAGATGAGGGACCATGGGAACTCACCTACACACGGACGGGGCTGATGGAGGCGGTCGGATGGTGGCGAAACGGTGGAACGACGGCGACGGTGGGACGGCCCGGCTGGACAACCGAGAGAGGGTGAGGAGTCACGGGTTGGTCGGCTTCGAGGTGGCCTCTAGGGCCATGAAAATAGCAAGAGAAGGGACGTGAAGACTCACCTAGACGACGGCGTGAGAGGATGATGGCGAACGGCGACGGTGGGAGACAGCTACGGGCGGCTCCGGCGGACGGCACGAGCGGACGGGGATCAAGTGACCGAGAGAGCAAGGGAGGAAGAGAGATTTCGAGAGAGAGGGAGAGAGTGGCCGGCCGAAAATGTGAAGGAGGAGAGAGAGAGAGAGAGAGATTATAATGTGAGAAATAAACTTAATATGATAAGTGGGGTTAGGTGCAAGAATAGTGACCTTGATGTGTACTTGACTATGACTTGATTGATGGATTGACCTGCCTTGGGAATTGTGCCTTGACTTGATTAATTGATGGGATTGATTTGACACTTGATTGATGAGACATTTGATTTGACTTGCCTCGATTTGCGTGCCAAATGCACCGATCGGGTCCCGAGCGCGAACGAATTTCGGACTGGATTTGGTTTCAGTCTATCGTGTTCACTCCCAAAATCCTAATTTATCTAATTCTAGGGACTGAGCATTTACCGGGGGCATTTCGGTAATTTTCCATTCACGTCTTGCTTCCCGACGTGCACCGGCTGTCTGCCCTTCGGGCGACGTTTCCGAAACTGATTTCATTTCTTCATCGTGTTTATCTTACTAATTCGATTGTTCAATGTCGGATTTCATTTTGTGGTCAATTCCATTAAATACCGACTCTGTCTCAGTCTCAGACCAACGGGCGGCTGTTTGGGAAATTTTCCCAGGTAGCCTTTCCCCTTCGGTTAGTTATCCCAGGGTAGCTAATCCTGAGTGATCGTCGACCAGAGTGTACTAATGAAGCATCTCCATTCATTTAGAAAGTCCGATAAATTGGTCGAATTTTCAAACTGTCACAACGTAAACATAGGCATATCTTAGATGTCACAAGAGCTCTCTTAATCTTTTCACCTTGTCCAAAAAAGTTTTGGGGGGAAGCTTGTCTCACAACTATTTATACTATCAATCGTAACCCCTTCCTCTACCATCAACAAAATTTCTCTTTGTCAGTGCTTATATGGTTCCCTGTTACGGTCATCTTCAAGTGTTTGATAGGGCTTGTTTTGAACACCTTCTTCCACATGAACGCATGAAGCTAGAACCTCAGTCTCGTTTATGTTGCTTCCTTAGGTATGGTATTGAGCACAAGGGGTATAGATGTTGGGATCCTATCTCTAACCATCTTCGTGTGTCTTGTCATGTTTCATTTTGGGAACATGAGATGTCCTCATCCCTTCATCCCTTTAAATCCTCTACTACTCATGTTCCTTTCTTCACTGATCTTTCAGTGGAGTTATTCCCTAAAAACACTATCGTCATTTGAATCTCCCTCTCCATAGTTGTCTTTTGCTCATCTTGATACAAGATCGTCTGACGATCCCACCTCAGCTATTGCTAACATATATGCCCCAATCGAGGATCCTACGTTATTGTTGCGACCCTCCCTCGGAGGTAGGGGGCGGGTTAATGGATTGCCAGGCCCGTTTGAGATATTGAGAGGCCTAACTCAGGCCCTCCCAGGCCCAAACCAAATCACGTCAGGAAATTTTAAAATCCAGATCGACCTTAGTGTGGTCGAGTGACATGTGCATTAGTGTACGTGCATTTGGAGTCACCACCAGTCATTCTTTGGAGGGTATGACTAGAAACCCTATCGAACGATTGGGATGTATCGCTCAATTCTGCGAAAACCAGAGATTTTGGGCTCGGAGACTTAGTTACGCCAATATTGCTACTGACGTCCTTTCGGTGCCTAAGCTGAGTGATTTCCTAATCTAAAGAGTTCATGCAGATAGGATTTCTGTCCTATCAATCACAATCATGGAAATAAGTGCGCAATCAAGGACTCAAAGCAAGGAAAAGTCACATCAAATCAAGTCCTAACCAGCCTAGGGGAGTCTTAAAGAAAAGCCTAGAAAACATGCCAATTAGGGTTCCAAGGTGATTTGGAATGGTTTGGGTCGGGTTGATCATAGGGGCAAAATGGTCATTTTGAAAGACTTATGAAGTCAAAAATATGAAATAGGTCAAACCAGTTGAATGTGGTTTTTTCCTAATTTTCACAATTTCTAAAAATTTTTCTGAATTTTTCTGGATTTTTCCGAATTTTTTTGAATTTTTTTTGCTTTTTATTTATTTATTTATTCATTTATTTATTTTTATTATTTATTATTTTCTATTATTGTTATTTATTTTATTTATTTTATTTATTTTATGTTTTTTATATTTTATATATTTTTTTATTTTTTATTTTATTTTATTCTAATTTATTAAATTTCTAGGAATTTTCCCTATTTTTTTAACTCTTTCCAAAAAAAATTATTATTATAATTTTGTATTCATTATTATTTCTTTTTAGATTTTTTTATGATTTTTGTGAATCTTTCCTTTTTTTGGATTATTTATTTATTTATTAGAATTTTATTTTTATTTTATTTTATTTTATTTTATTTTATTTTATTTTATTTTATTTTATTTTATTTTATTTTTATTTTTCTAGATATTTTTTATATTTTTTATTTTTATTATTTTACATTTAATTTTTTGGACCGGGTCGAGTTGACCCAGCCCATGACCCGAAAACTCGACCCGAACCCACTCGGGTTTGACCTTGACCTAAAACAATACCGTATTGATTTTTCTTTTGATTTTCTATTTTTTATAATTTTTTTATTAATTTTTTGAATTTTTTATTATGTTTATTATTTTTTTTTATACGGACCGGGTCGACTAGAGCCGGCCCACTACCCAAGCCTGGCCCAAGGCCCATTATCCTAAACCCGACTCAAAACGACGTAGCTTCAGGAATTTATTATTTTTTTAAAACTTTTGAATCTTTAGATTTTTATTCTTATTTCTTTTATTATTCCCGCCTGGATTTAATCCAACGGTCTATATACAGACATGTGTCACTGTCCTGGCCGTTCATTCCTCTTACCGAATCTACGATCCTGATCAACTTTATGTCTAGATCCTCACCGTCCATTTTTATTATTTCTGAAAATAGCTGAATAATCCAAATTCCAATTTTCCTTTTCAGAAATTTTCAGATTCTGACATGTGTACTATCCCCCACCGTTTGATCTATTCCATTATTTCCCTAATTGAAGAGATGATGTGGCATGCCACGTGTTATTCACGTGGCGGCCGCATCATCATTGACCGGACAAGACGGTCGCCTGAGAAGATGACCAGAGTTATGAAACTCTTGCCGTCTGGCCGAAACTCTCGCGAGCGATGCGAGAACGGCCCTAAAACCAAGGATTCTTCGCCGATTTCAACTCCTACTCAATCCTAATCAACCTAACGCCAACATACTACGATTCTGAGCCTGAACAAGCACCTAAACTACCTAAACCACCATCGGTCGAGAGCAATGCTCCGGTGAACTCTATCCATGCCATTTCTACCTCTAAGCAGCCGAAAAAAACTAGTAGATCAACTTCACAATGACTCCAGAAGATTTACCTGGTCAACCCTGGAGCTCAAGGCCATATGATGTGAGCTATGAAGCTCACGATATGCTCGAGTGGTTGCAGAGGTAGGCAGTGGGTTTTTACATGATAAAAATGCAAGAAAATAGCATGAAGGCAATCAAGAGAGACACAGGAACTTATTGAAGCAAAAATCCCGAAGGAGGGCTAACTGGATCAAATTTCACCATGGAAGGAGCTCGGACAGTTCAACAATGGAGCTTACCTTTCCAAGCGGTGATGCTTCGATTTGACTAGTTGCAGAAGGTCTCTGGACCTATGCAAAGCTTATGGATCTATTTTCAAGCTCTGGATACACTTGGCTGTCGTCGACAATGTTCGAGAAGCTCTCGGCTAAACCCCTCCGGCGAACCTCCTTGGATCCCCTTCGCAGACCCTCTCTTCTTCTCTCTTTCTCTCTAATCTCTCTCTCTCTCTCCGTTTTGCACCTCTTTTCCCCTCTCTTTCAACTGACTGAGGATCCCCTTTTATCCCCTCGTGAATTCGGTTTCTCCTCCAACCAAACGAATGTCCCTTGCCAAGAAAACGTGCGCCAGCGAGGAAGAAGAACCGGACCTAGGTCTGGGGTTGAGATTAACGAGTTGACCGGGTCGGGTTGACCCGACCCGGTTGACCCGTATTGGCTAAAAACTTAAAATTGACCGCAAATTAGTCTGCATTTCTCAAAATTAACATCAAAATCGAATTCGGGAGAGCACACTCTATTTGAAAATGAATTTTTCTTCGGAAATATGTGGGTATTTGTACAAAAAAACCTATTTCCAAAATTTAACCCGAAGGACCATTTGTAAATTCCATACCCTAAACAGCATTTTTGCAAAAATTGACGCCAGCAATGGATTCAGAAGACCAAAAACTAGGGGGTGATGTGCCCTGATTTTCAATTCAGTCCCTAGAAAATTTTTAATTTCATTTTAAGTGCTTTTAAGGACTAATTTGAAAAAGTTCAAATTGCATTTTGGTTCCTTTTTGCGAAATTGGCAATTCAGTGAATTTTTGGACTGGATTTTAATTTTGAAAAATAGAGGGGAATGACACGACTCCAAAAATGTAAAAATGAAAAATTATAGGGCTGAAATGAGATTTCTAGAATTTTTTTCAATTAATTTGAAATGTGATTAACAAAGTAAACCCCATTTCCAGATTAATTTTTTCAAATTTCTTTGGCCAAAATGAGAGAGGATTAAAATAAAAATATTGACTATTTTTTCTTATTTTTGTGGCCTCAAATGCTATTTTTTAGTAATTTTCATGTATTTTTCTATTTTCGAAAAAATATCAAAAATAGGAAAAGTATGAAAAATTATTTTTTGCTCAAAAATGGTTGTCTAGGCTTGGCCAAAGCTTCCAAAGTTGATTTTGTGATTTTCTCATTTTTTTCTTGATTTTTTATGAATTTTTTGAAAAATAAAATGCAGGAAAATACTGAAAATATAAAAATTTATTTTTGTTCAAAATTGGTTTTCTAGGCCAGGCCAAGGTCCCCAAAGTTGATTTTTCAATTTTATGAATTTTTATGGATTTTTTTAAAAATTTTTAAAAATAAAACTGGTCAAAAATCAAGTGTCAACAGTCGTCAACCATTTCATCTACTTCCATCCATCGTTCCACCAAAGTAAGTCAACCTCTTACTCATCTTCGTGATTGTCACTGTTACTCTACCATTGCTTCTCTTCATGAACCTCGTACTCGTAAAGAAGCCAGTACTAATCCTCTTTGGCAGCAAGATATGGCAGATGAGTTGTAAGCCTTGGAAAAGTCTCATACATGGGATTGGTTTATTTGCCTACTGGTAAGTCTGTTGTCGGTAGTCAATGAGTTTATAAGATTAAAACGAAGGCAGATGATACTGTGGATCGCTATAAAGCTTGGCTAGTAGTAACAGCCTTTACTCAGGAGTATGGTATTGATTATGATGAGACATTTGCAATTGTTGCTTGTCTTACTTCTATTCGCAGTCTTCTTGCTATTGCGGCTATTAAATGTTGGTCTTTATATCAAATGGATGTTAAAAATGCATTTCTCAATGGCGATCTTACTGAGGAAGTTTATATGGATACATTATGCTATTATTATATGTGGATGATATGGTTACTGGTGATGATCAAACCGGAGTTATCAAACTCCAATAGTATCTTAGTAAACAATTCGAAATGAAAGATCTTGGACAACATAGTTATTTTCTAGGGTTGGAGGTTGCATCCAATGCTTCGGGTTATTATCTCTTTCAAGCAAAATATACTACTAATCCTATTTCTCGAGCTGGCCTCACTAATAATACGGTTGTTCCCACTCCCATTGAGTCAAATGTCAAATTCAATGAAAAAGGATGGAACTCTTCTTTTGAATCCTACGATTTATCGACAATTGGTCAGCAGTCTTATATATCTCATTGTTATGCATCTTGACATTGCCTATGCTGTTCACATTGTTGGTCAGTATATGACTGCGCCACATACGATTCATTTTACGGCAGTCCTTCAAATTCTTAGGTATGTCATAGGTATGTTATTTCATGGTCTTCAATATTTTACTCATTCTACCTTGGAGTTGACATCCTATTATGATGCCGACTGGGTTGGTAACCCTCAAGATCATCGCTCCACTGCAGGATATTATTTCTTTTTGGGCCATTCACTTATCTCATGGCGTAGCAAGAAACAGACCACCATTGTTCACTCTAGTACATAAGCCTGAATATTAAGCTCTTGCTGATACAAAATCAGAGCTACTATGGTTACAATGGCTATTAGAAGACATGAGAGTGCATCATCACAGCGAAACAATAATTCATTGCAACAACCGAAGTACTGTCCAAATTGCACATAATGATGTTTTCCATGAACGCATTAAGCACATTGAAATAAACTGTCATTTCATCCGATATCATGTTCTTCGAGGCTCTGTTCTACTTGTCTCTACTTCATTTGCTAAACAGACTGCTGATGTCTTCACTAGGACACATGCACCAAAGCATTTTCTTGATTTATTTTCCAAATTCAAGTTAACCTCGTTCAAATCACCTTGAGTTTGAGGAAGGATGTTATAGTTATTTAGAATAGTCTGTGATTCTATATATTTACCTTGATTGATTGTATTTAGTTTATTGCTTCATATAGTTTCATGTAAAGCCTATAAATAGGCTCTTGTAATCTTCGCTTGAAAACATAGAGAATATTACATTTTTCTGTACTCACTATTATTCTCAACTAGTATGTGCGTCCACCCCTATCATCGCTCTTAATCCTGCCTTGAATTTCATAGATGGGGAATGGTTACACATTTGCGAACGAAGTGCCAGCTTTAATACTATGTTAAAAAGTCTAACCCAAAAATTAAAACTATTAGGTGAAGAGAGACCACATGAATATAAAAACACATAGTCCTACTATTAAGCGATGTGAGAACAATGTCTCAATACCCCTTGGATTTTCAAGTGGTGTGGGATACTATATTATGAGATATGTTTATTAGTGTTTGGTTTGCCAAATAATAAAAATTGAGCATAAAACCCGATGGGTGGTTGGAGTCTCTTGAAAATACCTAAATGGAAATGGTGCACATTGCCATGGATTTTATCGCCGGCCTACCAACTAAACCATATGGTAAGGATGTTATATAGGCAATTGTGCTCGATTAACTATCTAAACATTTTTGTCTTATTGATTTTTCATTTCACCGGATACCTGGCAAAACGACATGAGAATGATAGTAAAATTTCATGGAATTTTGGTGAGTATTGTTCTTGATAGAGATCCTAGATGCGTATCTAATTATTCAACAAGAAGAGTTCGTTATCAAATGCAACTACAGTACAATTTCATCAACAGATAGATAGACGCCCAGAGAAAACAATTCAAACATTAAGGATGTGTGGAGATCGTGCATCTTTTACTTTGGCGGCTCTTGGGATGAACACTTACTTTTGGCAGAATTATATTACAATAAGAGTTCTCATTCCAATATAAAAATTTGCTTTTTGATAAAATGAAACATTTATGTGAGAGTACTATTAAGATAGGTGATATCTAGGGAAGTACCTAAATGTACATCAAAAGACAATACCTTAAGATTTGTTACGAGACAAGCCAAAGCAAACAACATATGAGATGACTTAATTCAAAAAAACTAATCTTGTCAAACCTAACAATCATAGAGCAAACTAAAAACTTCATATACAGAACAAGATGTACATTGGCCACCAGAATTCGAAGAAAATGATTGCATTTTTGTTGCTAATATCTTGCGAAAACTGGGAGTCCATCATTCTTATTATTTCTTAGATTCATGGATCCATTTCAATTCCATTTTTGAAAACGCGTTTTTCAACAAGCATTAGAAGGTCAAATATCACTCAATACTTGGAAATATCCCCTCGCGTGTATGCATTTTGAGGTTCAACCCAACGTGGGGATTACGAAGGCAATGATTTAAAGTGGTTAGAGAGAAGAAATTTGAGGGAAGGAGGCAGAAAAATCTGCACGTTGCACGGCACGATTGGTGCTACCAACTCTCCCCTGCTTCCACATGGCTTAGCTGGCTGGCTCAAGTTGGAACAACGCGGTAAATTTGGTTTTGTTTGACTCTCCCACCAGACGACTACTATTATTATTGTTATTATTGTTTTGTTAGTAATGAGGAAACAGATAATGTAATGTAAAGTCTGTGCGGAGAGATCACGGATCATACGGAGGACTCTCTCTTTGCGTGATTTGGCAACTCCCCATGTTCAGAAGAACGTCGTTTGGACAGGACGACGCAAAACTCTACCGACAGCCCTTCAACAGCAAATTGGCTATTCATTTCACACTGCTAATCTTGACGATGATGCTCCGACAAAATTTGTAAAAATATCAATTATTACCGACTCTTGTTCACGTGAGAGGAATTGAATCGCAAGTTTACGATAATTTGTACTTAATTATGAAATGTCAGAATTTTGTAACATATCATAGAAGCACATGATGCTCTTGTCATTCATTGAGAATTTTGACAAAAATTTTATAAATTACCGACGTGATTATCCAATATCTAATAAGGACATGTCAACAACAAAATGGAATGTTTTTGGGCCACACCAGCAACAGCAACTTCCATATTTTATGCACAAAAAAAAAAAGGAGGACTGGATTGAAAAGGCAAAAAACACAAAGAAGAGGAACCCAACAGAGCCTATCGAAAACAACATACATCTAGGATATTATCGGAATATGGAATCACTTAAGTGAATATTTCTCGGAAACAAACGAAATCCAGATAAATTGCTTCGAGCAATAGATCCACATGACGGAAGGCATCTTATTATTTGCTTGAAGAGGACATATTTCTTCTGCAACTTGGGTATTTGACTTCAGATCCAAAGGTTCTCTGTCGATGCCACCTAAACGTAGTAGGAGCAGAGGAGCGCACATGCATGCATCATCACCCATCCATCTATGGGACAGCTGGAGTGGGGTCGGCCAATGTCAACCCGCCGAAAACAGCCTGCGCTCCAGCTCCAACGCCAAGCCTGCTTCTTCTGCAACTTCAATCGACCCGCCGAAAATAGTATTGGACTCTTTGTTTTCTCTTCCTTATGGATATTTGCCTCTCTTCTCTTCCTTCACGCATAATGCTGACAAAAGTGGAGTTGAGTTCCCTTGAGGTCTAAAGCCCAATCATAGACTATTATTTCCCTCCTCCATTCAATTATCTATAACAAAATCACAATATTAATCTGCGACAGGTTATGGGGGCCACAATCAATCATGCAACCCATTTACGTTATAATAAGGAAGGAGAAACCCTAATGAAGGACACATTTGATTGGTACGGGCAAGTAACGTGGATCTTTTAGCTATTTAAGACGCAGAAGAAACAAGAAACGTCTCTCGTCTTGTGATGCTTTTAGGGACTCTGCTTTCTGTTGCTTCCAAGCGTTGATCTTGATGTTGGTACTCCTCGTTTGTTGTTGGTTTCCAGGAACTATCCTTCCACTTCTTCACTAGTCCTGTTTTTCTTTTTTTCTTTTTTTTTTTTTTTTGCTTATTTAGCTTCCAGCCTTTCCCTCTCTTCCAGTAGCTGTTCAGTCGGAACATTCCCCATCAGGCATCATGAGCAGACCAATAATGATGCTGCCCATCACCTACATTTTACTCCTGTCGATGATCCAGACCCATGATAAGTCATTTTCTGGCTATGCATCCCCTGCCGGAGCGAACGTTCGATTGAAATTAATCCACTCGGGAGCATACGCTCCAAAGTCTGATTATGATCAGATGAAGCGCATCAAGGAGCTTGTTCATAGCGACATTGTCCGTCGGGGTATCATGTTCAGTAAGCACCGCCAGAGCACAAGGAGGAAGGCGTGGGAAAAGCGGAGACCCCGAACTAATGTCTCCATAGAGATGCCCATTTCCTCAGGTCGGGACTATGGAAGAGGCCAGTACTTCGTGGAAGTGAAAGTCGGGACCCCCCCTCAGAAGATGTTGCTGATTGCAGATACCGGAAGCGAATTGACCTGGATGAGCTGCAAGCGTCGCAACCGGAGAAGAGGATTCCGGCCAACCCGATCCTCCACCTTCAAGACTGTTCCTTGTTCGTCTCGCACTTGTAAGATTGACTTGATGGATCTCTTCTCGCTTACTCGGTGCCCCACCCCATCTACACCCTGTTCCTATGATTACAGGTACCTTGATTCCTCTCCTTGCAGCCATCACTAAATAACAGTAAAATGTGCACTTCTCTTCTTGTAGGACAGGCAGTAAAATTAGCCCATTAGAGTAAGTAACCCCCCCTTTCGTTTTGGTGAAATAGATACTCGGACGGGACGGGTGCGTTGGGGATATTTGCACGAGAGACGGTAACGGCAGAAATCGCGAATGGGAAGGGGAGGGCGACCAAGGTGAAAGACGTGGTGGTTGGATGTACCCTGACCATCCAAGGTCAGAGCTTCCAGGGAGCCGACGGGGTGTTGGGCATGGCATACAGCAACTACTCCTTTGCGACCAGGGCTTCTCGCATGTTCGGCGGAACCTTCTCGTACTGCCTTGTTGATCATCTAAGCCACAACTACCTCTCCAATTATCTCACTTTTGGAGGCGTGGGCGCTGCGAGCCATTCACCATCGCTTTCACATATGCGTTACACCAAGCTTGATCTGGCCAGCCTCAGCCCCTTCTATGCGGTGAATGTAAAGGGCATCTCCATCAACGGAGCAATGCTAAAGATCCCCTCCCTAGTTTGGGCGGCCCATCGTGGCGGCGGGACAATCGTTGATTCGGGTACGAGCCTGATGTTTCTAACGGAACCGGCTTACAGGGCTGTCGTGGGTGCTCTAGGATGGGCACTGTCCAAGAGACTCGAGAGGATGAAGTTGGAAGGGGGAGGGCCTTTGGAGTACTGCTACAGGTACAACAGCACAGGCTCCCGGTCCGGGTTTGACGAATCGTGGGTGCCGAGGCTTGCAATACACTTCAGTGATGGTGCTCGGTTCAACCCTCCGGTGAAAAGCTACGTGATCGACGATGCTCCAGGGGTGAAATGTCTGGGGTTCGTGTCGGCGACATGGCCTGGCGTATCTGTGATTGGCAACATCATGCAACAGAATCATGTTTGGGAGTTTAACTTGGTCCAAAGCGTGTTGGGCTATGCACCCTCCACTTGCACCTCCACATGATTTTGTACATAGCCTGACCACACACTGCTCTGCCAATCCTCTGTTTTACTTTTACACACTCCAGGGTTTCATATACTTATCACATACAAATTACTCAATGACTCCGACGGTGCTTTCCTAATTTTTTACCAGCAAGATGCGCTTCCGTCTCGTGGGTCTAATAGTGTATTTTGCTATGTTACTGTCAATGTCGTCGTCGTCGTGAATTTTAGCGAGAGAATAACACACAAAACACTATAACAATGTAAATATTAACCTAAAATCGAATTTTTTTTTTTTTTTGGCTAGAATTTACATGGGAGCTTTTATTTGAAGTAGATTTGAAAGCCATCGTGCAAGCTTATATCCGATTAGTAGGACACCTGAGAAATAAAATTTTGACATGTATTGGTTCATACACTGATTACATTGAATATTTAAGTCATTGACTTGCTAAATCGTGCAACCTTTTTTATTTTTTGACCAAAAACAAACAGACTAAACGGATTGAAAGCCACAATGGAAGAACAACATTAGATATTTTCAGATATTCTAGGGATAACGTTAAAATTACTAACAATTCAAGGATCACATTGAACAAAATAAAAATTCAGGAACGACATGACACATTGAACAAAAGTCCAAATACCATTTATGGTTTTCATTTTTTCCTTTACCTTTACGCTACTTGAAAGTGGACCTGATTAGTGGCGGGCTCAAGTGAATCTAGGTCGAGCTCTAAGGGACCTGTTAATACCATATATAGGCACAGCGCAAGAGCCAAGCCTAATTTTTTACCAAGCCATCCCTTTCACGCCCCATTCAATGAAGCCTATCTGAGAAAAATTCTTGTAGATTTTTGGGAAAAATTTTAAGTAAAGGCCCGAAATGCTATTATTTTTTCAAATAAAAATCTAAAATAAATTTTTTTCCAAACAAGAGACTAAAGTGCTCTTTTTCTTTCAAAGAAAGGCATGACCAAGGGAACTTTCGTCATTTAACTTTTTTCTTTTTCCTTTTCTATTTTTTCATTTCTTTTATTTTTCCTTTTTTGGCCCTTCCTTCTCGCCAGTAGTCAAAAATCTTTGGCGATGGCTGGCCACGAACAAGGGCTATCATCGCTGGGTAAGCGGCTTGGCCTAGGTGGGTCGAGGGTCACCTTGCCCAGGCAAGGTCAACGCCAGATTTGGGCATTGTCCAAAAGTATTTCTTTACTGTTTTTTCAGTTTATTGTTCATTGTCTTCTTCCTTTTCCCATCTTTTGATGAAGCGTGTTGCAAGCCTTCCAAGCTCACCAAACTGAGCGAGGTCGGTGAGGGCTCGGCGTCTTTTTCCTTTCAATTTAATGTTCATGATTTTCTTTCTTTTTCCATCTTCTTTGCAGCAACGTGCTGCAGGTCTTGTAATTCACCAAGGTCAGATTTTTGTCTTCATTCGCAAACCTTCTCGCGTCGCCTAGGGCTGTCCTCACTGGCCTCACTCGGCCCTCACTTGGGTGAGCCAAGGGCAACCCTTGTCACGCTCAGGCGAGCCCCTTGCCAATGGCCGGCAGCCAACACAGAGGGAAAAAAATTAAAATAACAAAGAAAGAAGAAAAAGGAAAAGGAAAAAGTAAAAAAAACTATAAAAAAAAAAAAGAAAAACCAAATGACCAAAATGTCTTTGGCAAAGCCCTTCTTCGAAATAATTAAAACACTTCAAGCCCTTATATAAAACAAACTCCACTTCATGCCTTTATTCAAAAAATATAAAATCACTTCAAGCCTTTATTTGAAATTGTTCCTAGATTTTTTCTTGGGTCAGATCTTCAAACCATCTGCTCGAAACATCCACTGTTTTTTAACTTAGGATCTTATGGGCTGAGTATTATTTCAAGCAACTTCAACCGCGGCATCTCATTGGTTATGATCAACCGAAGATCCCGGCACTACACATTACAGTCTCCTTCACCAGGGGCCAAGAAACTCCAGTTTACTTCAAGGAATTCAAAATTAGTTCGTTTATATTTTATTTTCATTATTCAAGTCAAATAATATTAAGTCGAACCATCCAATCCGAGTTTGGACTTCATTTTTCGAGTTTGGTCAAACTTGTCGAAATCTCGCCGTAAGCATTCTCAACGAGTTCAAATTACTCATAACAATCCTACTATTTGCCAAAAAAAGTCGAGGGCAAGTGAGTATACTTGTCTCTGGTCTATCAACTTATAGATCTCTAGACGCAACAGGACTAAGCTAGAGCTGATCTCAACCTAAATTAGGCTACACAAACGAAATCACAGAGGTGGTTCCACAATAAAATTAGTAAAGGACAAAGAGGATCACCGACGAGGTAGGTCTAGTTGGGTGGGAGAGACTCGGGACCTGCAATTTCAGAAAATCTGGTGCCTAGCATATTCTGTACTCATCTTGTAATGTGAGGTTGAGAGTTTAATATCAACTTTTGTGCAATGAACATCTTCAAGCTATTAATGACCACTCCAAAGAATTATTATCCCTATATCAGGACATTGATGAACAACCATACGACAAAATTTCCGTATATATTGTGATGAACTTCGCATTGTCAGGCTTTCTCGCCCTTATCTGACGGCCGAACCTTATTTGGAACTTTGTCCTGGTTCACCCTGGCCACGCCCAGTACGGCCACCACGTCCACGAGCACTCCGGCCACGTACTGCTCTAGCGCGGCCCCTGCTGGATGGGGGAGTCACAAATCCAGCCTGTCTCATGGCTGCTCGCTCCCTGGCTCTCTCCAACAAATTAATGGTAGTTGAGGTGCCACTGGCTGGTGAAGCCCGTTTGCTCTCTTCCACTTCAGCATTGATACTGGAACTACTCTGTACCAAGCTAGCAGCTTCTGCAGATGCACCAGCATTTTCACTGCCAGCAGCACCTTCAGAGTCTGCTCAATCTCCACCGTCACCGCATCACCCCCATCGTTCACTTTGTCAGAACCTTCAGCAGTTTCCTCAGTTATCTCACCATCTTCAACCTTCTCATGCTGTGGGACTTCAGAAGAATTGATCTCACTCAGGTCTGTAACAGCAGCTCCGACATCCACATCATCAGCCCTAGATGGCGAAGTTGTGGGAGTTAATGCCTGCTCAGTCTTGCCTTCTTCTACTTCTGGAGACTCTAGAAGGTTAGACACATCACCGCCGCTCTCAACATCTGCAGCGTCTGGAATAAGCTCTCCTTCTTCTTTATCACTAGTGAACTCCGCAACTGAATTAATATTGTCTTGATCAGTGGGCTCCTTTGACCCATCATTTGACACGATTCCAGTCTCGCCTGACTTATCCAGAATCTCCTCAAAGGAAATACTTTTATCGTTCTTCCTTTCGGGATCACTAGCCTCCTCTAATTGCTGTGATTCCCTTTCCTCAGCCTTCTCCTCAGGGCTCTGAGTGTCTTCCTTCTCATCAACAGCTTCCTCACTGGTGCTTGGGGTAGATCACCAAGAGCATCAAAAGTTTCCTCAATCGTTAGTCCAACATTAAGATTCTCCAGAGCAGACCCACCTTTTTCTTGAGCAGCATCATGTGATACATCTACTCCTTTGGACTTCTTCACCAAAGGTGCTGAAGTGTCACCAACTCCTTCTCCTTGGGTCTGTGACTGCTCATGCAACTCGGAAACAGATGAAGCCAGACGTTTACGAAGCGGTTGCTGCAACGATGTCATGATATTACTTTCAGTGTCGGCAGGAGGTCCAACCTTTCCACCATTGTTAGGACCTTTAGCATCAGTCATCTCAACATCCTGAGGCTCCTCCATTTTCAGACGTGGCCGAACCAACTTCCTCCCTGTTTTACGAGTTTCAATACTGGTTTAGGAACGATGGATCTTCTTTCCTCTCTTCCATAGCTTTAGGCGCCACGTTGATCGTTTCAGGAGCGCTTATGGTGGCTTGAGCAGAAGCAGCAGAAACTGAAAGGACATTACATGCATTATCAGCCCTTCAACACTAGTATCATTCAATTTCTTTTTCTGATATGCACAACTTATCTTTGGCACAAAAAGTACGAGAGTTAGCCACAAGCACTGTACTATGGCTATGCTTAGGAAAAAGAAACACAGATCTGCCTAATTTGCTTATTCCTCCATGAGCTAGGCTACTTTTTAAATGATTGTCACTAGAACTCGATTATTGAAGCATAAGTGATATTAAAGCATTCAAAGCAGGGAAAGGGCAAAGAAAAAGTCCTCTTATTCCTATGCTGGAAATACCATGGGTGAAGTAAACCAAGTTACCTGCAGCAGCAGCAGCAGCCAAGGAAGTGTCTGCATCCTGAGTAGAAGCACGAGCACCAAGCTCAGCAGCAAGGGCATTTGCAACCCGTTCAAAATTTTCAATAGCCAACACATAGCCAGAGGTGAGATCATCTAATAGGTTCCCAGAAAGAAGCTCAATGACCGAGGTTCCCTGAAAACAACAGCAAGACAGCTTTCAACTACACAGCAGGAGAGAGAAATGAAGAACAGGAGGGAGGGCAGAAATTCACACAAGCAGCATAGAATGCAGATATTTTCATTGAAAATTCATGTCCAGGCATTTAAACCACTGAGTAGAAATATAATGGAGAATTTTAAAAATTTCACATTTAATAGTCAAATGAACTTTGAGTAAAATATTCCAGGATCAGACTGCAGGCAATAGATAGAGCAAATCATACCATAGGACACCAGTATAATATTCCTCATGGCCTGAATTACTCAAGTACAAATTACTTATGAGCCGGATAAAATGCAGATGACATTTTTACCTGAGGAAGACTCTGTTTGGCATGCTTCAGCTTTTCAGTTCATCGGAAACCTGCCTCAAAACTTGCTTATGTTTCTCAAGTTCCCTTGCAACTCTTGTTTTCTCCTATGTATGATGTCAGTCATTGTAAGCAGAGCAAGCCAACATTCTATGCAAAATGAACCAGTTGCGTAGTGCATAACAAAATGGTGCTTATTTATTAAACAGAAGACTCCTCTTCCAACTGATAATTTCCACTGCAAATATGCCCGAGTTTTTAGGAGGCAAACCTTGCCCATAAATGCTTGTTAACACAGGTACAAGGTGAACAATACAGATATATCTTAAAAACAGAAAAAAAGGTTATCTTGAAACATCGGCAGGATTGTGATTAAGCATAAATCATGAACAGCCAACAATCATTTACATGGGATCATCACTTGGACATGATTCATGTTGAGAAAGAAAAGGTATTGACCATACTGCATGATGCCAAAAGGCAATTTTGGATTGGTCGAAGGGTTGAAGCTTATCCAAGGCTCCAATAACTAAAAATTCGTCCTCATCTAATTATGTCATATAATCTATAAGGGAGAAACAAATCACCTCATCAGCTCTTTTAATGGAGTTCACAATCGTTTCCTCAACCTTTTGGCGCTTTTCTCTTCTTTCTTCAATCCATCCTCTGTCTCTCAACAGTTCTCTCCAAAATCTAGATTGCGCCAAGGAGAAATTAGCTGCTGCTTAAAGCTAGTAAACAAATATAAGAAGTCTGAGAGCAGACCTGAATCCTGGCCTCTTTTTCCTCCCTCTCCTTCATGACCTGCTCCAAGTTATCTACCGTTGGCCTTCTCCCTATAGCAGACCAAGAAGACTTAAATAACAAATAGAAACAAGAAGCCACCATCTCAGATGAAGCAACTGAAATCTTACCTTGTTTAGCTTCCTCCAACTGCTTCGAAAGAGCTTGACTTCTTAATGAGCTCTTCTTTTCCTTTGTCAGAGTCTCAGCCTTTCTCTTCATAGACAAGAGATAACACAAAGGAAGTACAATTTTTGGAAGAGTCAGCAGTACAAAAAACAAGAACCAATGCAAGTATCCAAGCTATCAAACACATCAACAATTCAAGGAATCAATATATCTGCTAAAGAATTATCACATTAAAAGGAAAGCAAAGCAAAGAACCTTTAATTGAGCTATTAGCCGTTTATGCTTTTCCTGCACGGCAACCAAACAGTGTGAACAGATAAACAGTGAAGAAAATAACTGACGGATCTTCACCAATTTATCATATTAACGGGTCAGAGAGGTACCTCTGTCTGCAATATATCATGCACTCTCTTTTCTTTCTCGTTCAGTTGCAACCTACTATGCTCAAGGTCCTGCTGCAACTGTGCAACTCTATCTGCTTTTGAGAGAGTAGCATACTAATTTCTTCGATCTGCGTATCCTTCTCTTTCAACTTCTCCTGCCCAGGAAGAACGGATAAGTACAAGCACTGTTTACGGTAGTATTTGACAATAAAGGTATGTAATACCTGCAGTTGTCGAACATCATTCTTCAAGCGATCATAATGCTCTACATCTATGTTCTTACACCTTTCAATTAACTACATAAAACGAGAGGTCTCAGAATGGTAAACTTATCTATCTCAATCACCAAATTCTCCAAGTATGCAATACCTCAGTGACCCTCTTCTCTAGGCCATCTTTTTCTGTTTTCTGTGTTTCAATTTGTTTATTGAGGGATTCCAACTCAATCTGTTCTCCATCAAAATATTTTCCAGCTTTGCATGTGCAGTTGCAGCCCTCTGAGTTTCTTCCCGCAATTTCTAAAGTCACACCAAACTTTCATTGTAAAGGGAACAGTGTCGAAAAAGCAAATAGTTGAACACAAAGTCTATTATACTCGACCATAAGAAAATCTGATTTCATTCGTTATGTACCTGGCATTCCTCGAAATTGTGTTTGTTTTCCTCTCTGAGTTGCAGATTGCTTTCACGAAGCAAACTGATTTCCCTAACCTGAAAAGGAATTCATGTAAAACAGACGGGGAAAAACGAGAGACTCATGCCAAACAGGCCAAAAAAAGATCCTTTAGACAGTGCTAGGTGGGTGTTTTTTTTTTTTTTTTGGGGGGGGGAAATTGCGCGCACTCTGCATCTGTGTGGGTGGCTCGGTGGGTGTGCGTGGGCATGTTTGGTTTTTTTTTTTTTTCTTTTCCCCGGGGTTGGTGGGTGTTTGTGCGTGTGACAGAGACAGACAGGCAGACAACGAAGTATGTACTACAACAAGCTTCTCAATAACAGAAATAAATGTTCACCATGTCCAAAGTGAAGGAGACACATCATTACAACCTCAATAAGGCCAAGAAAATAAGAAAAAACAAAATGCAGAACCATAACCTGAAGCTGTAGGGATTTGAACTCGTCTTCTGAGAACAACAATGACCTTGAGCTTGCACGCTCAAGACGAAGTGACTCCTGGGCAGTTTCTGCTGCTTTTGGGCACTCTCGAGCTGCATAATCACTATCTTTAGACAAGAGAACAAAGGAAATGGATAGACTAAATGAAATATTAAATAAACACTAAATGAAAGCTTTTGATCATATTAAAACCCGTAGATAGAGGAATAAATTAAACATAATTACATAACAAATAGCTTTTTAGAGAAAGAAGAGGAAAATGCCGAAGGACTTGTACAAGAGAGTAAAGTTTAATTCAACTACAATTGCACAGCAACGAACCAAGAGAGAAAGCATATGGCAAAAGGGTATTAAGGAAATCAAGAGAAAAGAAGTGCTGTTCTCTGTAAGGTACAGAATCACTTACTTGTGATTGTAACCGCAACCTCTCCTGCTTTAACAAAGAGATCTCCGTTTCCGCCTGTGCAAGATAAACCTCACAGTTGAGTGAGAAAGTGGTGTGGCTGGACACTTGGGTGGGTGAGAGACTGAGAGACACTTACTATTTCCTTGGACCGTCGAAGATAATTAATCACGCTCTGCAAGCCAGCATCGTCATCCGCAGAGATTCCAGCAGAAGTACGTTCTCTCTCGGCCGTTGAATGTGCAGAGCTCCAAGTCTATCATGTAGTATTTTATTCTGCATAAGATATGCAAAATTCAACATGGACTGTTCTAATTGGAGATGAAGGTGCTAAGCAGGTTTATGCTTTAAATGCTCCATCACAGGTTAGCTTACATAGAAATGACTGACATATGCAGACATCAGCAATGTTAAACTAACTGTTCTTATGTTAATCACTTTCAACTAGCTCTCCAGACATAGCTCTCAAACTAGCATAATGCCAGAGAACATTCACTTAAAACAGAAAATAGAGTATGAGGTTAAAAACGACCTGTTCATTCAATTCGCTGTACTTTTTCTCTGCTTCCGTTTTCGATTCCACTAGCATTGACTTCTCCGCTTCCCACCTGGCCTTCAATTTATCCTACACAATTCAGCAGCAATAAAGTCATCAATAGCTGCCAAGACCGATTTAAATAATACAGTTTCGTGAATTGTCACCATATTTCAATATAACAGGAAGATGCCCCAAACAGTATTGGCTTTTCCGGTCCTTTTTTCTGCATGTTCTTTGTCTTCTTAATCTGGTCTTCTATTAGAGGAATAAAAAGAATAATTTTTCCAGTTGATCCACAAGTAATCACGAGTGCAGCTTTCAATTGAGACTACTCTAACTGTAGATAAAACCTTTTGATTTTATATTCTCTCCTTCCCATGGCAATTGCTACATTTGCATTCACTGCAGCAATTATTCGAATTTCTGGAGAGTGTCTCTTTTTTACAAGCGTCAGACATATTTATTTCTCCGTTAACTGAGAATAAAAATATGTGCAACCCATTCCATACAACTAGGTTCCCAATTTATACAGGGAGGTAGTCTGCTTTTTTAACAATTTATCTGAGCCAAAGGGCAACCAACAATTTCTTTAAGCTCCGTTCTCCTTGCTAGCTCACTCACAAGAACAATAACCAAGCAAGTGTTATTTCACTGCAAACCTTCCAAAAGGACCTTCAATAATGGATGGCCATCTAAAACTAATAGAATAAAAGAACCAACATACTAGATTGCGTCCAGTCAAATAACTTGTCTACGATCTGAAGTAAAAAGATACTTTAGGGTTCTTGCCAAAGTACACTTCTATTAAGCCCCTCTAACAAAATTGCATCACCTCCATGAAGCATGGGATGATCTATATCCACATTCAAATTATCTTTGTCGAGTTTCATCCTCTTATCTTCAATAAGGGTCATTCAAATCTTTTTACGCATATACTTTTCACTACTCTTCTATGACTACCACACCTGCACTGAAGCATCTTTATCTCAGTTGGTTGGGAACCGTAGAAGATGCCGAATTCACTTCTTGATTCATGAATCCCACCTGTATCTTACGAGTCAAGTCTTCATCAAATCCCCATGATTTTGCGAAAACGATTACCAAATAGAAGAATCCAAGCGATTTGCTACTTAATAGGATGCCATTTGTTCTCTCATCGGACATTTTGAATTCCGTGCTTCCCATCCTTACTACTGAGTTGAAAGAGCCAAGGTTCGGTTCATTATTCCCACTGAGTTAAAAGAGCTACGATTTGGTTCATTATTCCCACCCATATGAAAACATATCCAGTACACGAGCACTATAAGACATTTTGAATTCCATGCTTCCCATCCTTACTACTGAGTTGAAAGAGCCAAGGTTTGGTTCATTACTCCACTGAGTTAAAAGAGCTATGGTTTGGTTCATTATTCCACCCATATGAAAACATATCCAGTACACGAGCACTATAAGATCTGTAGAAAGCACACTAAGATAGATCTTGCCTATGCCTGATAAGCAATTACATGTCTCCGGAATAAGATGGGGTAGCAAGCCAAAAACGTGACATAGATAGAGATTTTTATAGCAGCTACTCCTGTAACTGCTTATCCCATCCTTATCACATCTATCATGCATGTACTTACAGCTAGCAATGATGCAACTTAAGGCCCTTTTATTCTACAATACCCTCAATGACTTCTCACAGGATTTTTTTCGCGCACTTCCTCCAGTTCCC